>WEIS01043353.1:68383-264932 GCA_013389965.1 Todus mexicanus
GATTCTGTGAAAGGGAGCAGCCTTCAGGGGTTTGTGCTTATCATGTGTGCTTTTAGATCTGTACACAGATGAGTTTGGAGTGCAGCCTCACTAGGTATCCTTCCCCCAAGCCACATAAAATCTTTTTGGTTGGAAGATATCAACAAGTCCAACCATTAACCAAGCACTGCCAGGTCACCACTAAACCATGTCCCTCATCTCCACGTCTACATATCTTTTAAATACCTCCAGGAATGAGGACTCCACCAGTGCTCTGAGCAGCCTGTTCCAGGGCTTGACAACTCTTCTGATGAAGACATTTCTCCTAATGTCCAACCTAAATCTCCCCAGACAAAGTCTGAGGCCATTTCTTCTTGTTCTATCACTTGTTACATGGGAGAAGAGAGCAACCCTCACCTGGCTACAACCTCCTTTCAGGTAGTTGTAGGGAACAAGAAGGTCTATCCCGAGCCTCCTATTGTCCATACTAAACAACCCCAGTTCCCTCAGCTGCTCCTCATAAGACTTGTGCTCTGGACCCTTCACCAGCTTTGTTGCCCTTCTCTGGACACGCTCCATCTCCTCAATGTCCTTCTTGGAGTGAGGGGCCCAAAACTAACCCGGGATTCAACGTGCAGCCTCATCAGTGCTGAGTGCAGAGGGACAATTACTTCCCTAGCGCTGCTGGCCACCCTATTACTGATACAGGCCAGGATGCTATTTACCTTCCTGACTACCTGGGCACATGCTGGCTTATATTCAGTAGGCTGCTGACCACCACCCCCATGTCCTTTTCTGCCAGGCAGCTTTCCAGCTTGTGATCCAAGTGCAAGAGCTGGCACTTAAACTTGTTGAACCTCAGAAGTTCAAGGAAATTACTGATAGGCTGCTTTTTTGCATAGGTCCTGAGCTGTTCCCCAGAATCCTCTCCTGAAACCCCTGGAGCGGTTGCAGAGAGGACAGGCACCTCTTGGCAGCAGGAAACCAGAACTGGGGGCATCCCACCTGGCCACTGCCATCTCAATGCCATCACAGCGTGTCCAAGGACGTTTTCAGGAAGCATCTGACCGGGAAGCTGCGTAGCCCAAAGACGTTACTGAGGGACATGTGCTTTGCAAGGACACTAGGAGATGGGTGCTCACCTGGGAAGTGGTTACCCGTCTGAAGGGTCTTGGCTCTGCTGCCCATAATCTATGGTGACGTGAACACCAATGACACTGGAGGCAGAGTGAGAGTTAGGGACAGATGGGCTCTAACAGAGCAGGACTTGGCACCTTCTGCATCCCGCTTAGCCAGATCCTCAGGACCATCTTTGCTCCCTCTGGGCAAAAGCATGACTTGCTGCTTTTTTTCCCCTTATGTCCATTTAAATCAGATTGTCTGGATTCCTTCAGTTAAAGGACAGCCAGTGGGGCCCTGAGGCCCATGGGGTGACAGTGACCACAGTCCCCGTGCCACACCAGGACTGGGACAGCAATGTGAGCTGCGCGGGAGGCTCCCTCATGCTGGGAGATGCAAGGGAAATTGAAAGAGCTGCATTGCCTGCCCAGTATTTCCCAACGAGGTGAAAGCGGCCAGGCCAGATCCTGCCCCAGGGACTGCTTGTGCCTGGAATTTGCTGAAATTCCCCCTTTGCCCTTTCCAGCTCTGTAGCTCGGAGGTGGGAATCAGAGGACCGTGAGACACCCCAGGGAGAATGCCAGAGCCCACAGGTCTCTGGGAGGGTGACAGCCTGATTGTTGCAACCCGAGCAGAGCCCAGGGATGGAAGTGATGCTCACATGGCCCATTTACATTTTGATGGGTTGGATTTCCCGTGAGGATCCCATTCCCCCACCTCCCCCTATTTTCCACTTAATTAACAACTCCATTATCAAGGCTTCTACAGGGGTAAGTGCTCAGGGATGCTTAATGCTGCCTGTGATGTCCTCGGGGCTGGAGCTCCAGCGCTCCAAAATTGCTCTGAATGGGGCTTATTAAATAGGCCAGTGCACACTATGCTCTCCTGTCTCCCCAAATTGCACTAGGTCCTCTGACTGTTCCCTGCCTGTATGTGTCTCTGGAGAGCCTGGACCCCAAAACATCCCCTCTTCCCAATCTACGCTGTCTCTTCTGGTCCCCGAGGCTCAGCCCTGTGAGGGTGATGTGGTGACCTCTCTGCATGCCACAGGGATGCACTTCAGAGATGACCACTCTCTTCTTAGAAATCCCACTGACCCAAGCAGAGGGGGAGAAACCCGTCACATTCCCCTTTCACAACGCGACTGGAAAGCCCCTTTCCTCACTCTCCTGTCCCTTCTGGGGAGCAAAGGCAACTGGTGCAGCCGTGCTTTCACCTACTTGGCACCCAGATAGCTGCTGGGAGGAGGCAGAGCCTCCCTTTCCTGACCGGACTGCAGGCAACACAAAGGAAGGGAGACCCCCACAGTCAGAAGCTGTTAAGGACTTTATCCTGAGAAGCATACTTTCCCAATACTGGACACGATGCTTTCAATCCATGGCCAGCCAGGAGACAGCACTGAGTGGGAGCCCTCTGTGCCAGGAAAGTGGCTGGGAACTCGCTTACCATGGGGACCAGGACCCCAGCAGTGCCTGGAGGAAGTCCCAAAGGGGAGGACCCCCAGCACCCCTTGCCAGCCCTTGGGCATGCTCTGGTAGCTGCCAAACCCTCCAAATGTGCAAAGAGGTGAAGGTTTGCTGTTGGGCAGCACCTCCAGCAACCCTGGGGGTCAGGGCTCTGTTTTCTGGGGCCCCTGTTCTCAGGGACTTCACACTGTCAGTCCATCCCTGCTGCCTCTCGGTTAGGAGTGGCTGTGCCTGGAGATCTGGCCACCAGCATCAGTAGTCAGAAGCCACTGTCCTCCCTGCTGTGGCATCTCTTTGGCAGTGCCCCAGGGAGCTCAAGTGGAGGCCAGGCCCCAGAACCAGCCTGCAACCCTAAACCTGCAGGGAGGCTGGAGCTGATGACTGATGCTAATCCTCTGCCACATCAATTTCCCTTCTACCAGCTAAGATTTATTTTCAATAGCTTGTGAGTGTTAAAAGAAGGCAGGTGCTGACTGAAGTTAAGCTGGCACATCCTGTGCCGCTCACCCTGCCCACTAGCCCCTGCCTATCCCCTCTGGCACAGCGCCGGCTCGCCAGGGCACAGGAGCGGCTGTAGGCAATGCTCTTCAGATGGAGGAGATCGCCCCGTGCATGAGGCTGGTGCCAGTGCTGGTGCAGGGATGGAGCACCTTGGCTGGCGGCATGGTTGGAGCCTCCTCTTCCTTCTTACCATGGAGCAGGGGAGGGCAGAGCTCGCTATCTTCTGGTGCAGAGAGGAGCGGAGAGACTTACTGAAGGCTCCAGGTCCCAGCACTGTGTCTTGTCCCCAGGTAGATACTTGTCTCTGTGGAAGGGCTACGGAGCTCTCTCGGGACAGGTCAAAGCTGGAGTAAGGGAGAGGGTAGAGGGATGGGGATTCTGCTCCAGGATTTGTTCACTCTTGTGGGGAAATATTTTTTCTACTATAAATGGGAATCCCCATGGGTGCAGTTGCCTCTCATCCTGTCCCTAAGCTCCTCCAAGAAGAACCTGGCTCTGGCATTTCTCCAGACCCCTACAAGGCAGCTGCTGGCAGCACTGAGACACCCTTCACCATCCCTTCCCCAGGCTGCACAACCCCAGTGCTCTCAATATCCCCAAACCCATATATCAGGGCTGGAGCAGGCAGGTTAAGGGACATCACTGCAGGTGCCACTGCCTCAGTGGTGAGTCACCATCCTTAGAAGGAACAGCCCTTGTCCCCGTGCTCCTGTGAAGGTTTTCAGTGGACGCCACTGGCCTCACTCCTTGCAGTGCCCACACAGTGGGTGAGCTGCTGGCACCCTGCGCTGTGCACACAGATGCCCTGGGGGATTTCTGCTCTTGTGCTGAGAAAACCTGTTTCCAGGAAGCTCTGTAGCTGCCTTTGGCCATGAGCCTGTTTTCTGTGACACCTGGAAACCAGATTGTCTGTTGGCATGTGTGATTGTGGCTCTGGACCAGAGCACACTGGCTGGGCTTCCCTCCATTCACCATCTTTGGATGTGCCCCACACACAGGTAATGGGGAGGGCACGGGAGCCAGCAAAGCTCCTGAGAGAAAATGAGTGTGCTCAAGGGCAGCCAGACATCACCCCAGCACCAATATATAGCTAAAAAATGAGGCAAGTTCTGTCCCCAGCATGAGTCGATTGAACCTGTGTGGTATCTAAGAACAACGTCCCAGAGATGTCTCGGAGAAGGCACTGGGAAATGTATGGAGTGAGACCCCACATGTTCTTGTCCAGGGCCCTGGAGTGCTTCTACAGGGTGACGGGACCGTAGAGCTGCTCTGGTCCTGACCAGTGGGCCCTGTGTCCTATGAGTTGACAGCAGAGAGGGCAGGAGGGTGTTTGGCTCTGGGACTGCAGAGCAGCTGGATGCAGGGAAAACAGACTGGATATTCGGGAACTGCTCAAAGATTAAAATTCAGATTGTGGTAAGACTCCTGGCAACTTCCCACCCCTCTTCTCCAAAAGAAAGTGAAAGCCACAGGCTGGAAGTATAAATAGGCAGCAAGGAGCACCAGCAGCAGAGCACAAGGAAGCTGTGCAGAGCTCACCTCGCCTATCCAGAGCACCATCCTCTGCCAGACTCAAGAGCAAAATGCAGGGGCTACATCTTCTCTGCCTCAGTCTCCTCGTGCTGGGATGTATCCTGGAAGGTAAGAGGGACCCTCTTAGGCTGCTGCTTTTCTTGTGGGAGGGAGAGGATCCAGTTTCTTGCTTTGTTTCACGTTTCCAGTGAGCTTTTACAGGGACCATGGCTGGGGCTCTATCACAGCCCTTCTGTGTCCTCTGCACGTAACCTACCCCAAAGGAACAATGTCCTGCCCAAAGCCCAGGTAGGAGACTGCGGGGCACTAGGGCTGGAAAGACGTGCTCGGGAAAAGTTGTGGAGCAATCCTGCCTCCCAGTGCCCTAGCCCAGCTTGTGCACACTGGACTGGGATCTTCTTCAGCCATTCACACCAGCACACCAGGGGAGCATCCCTGGCCCCCTTTGGTGTGAAGGAGCCTAGGAGCAAGTGGTGGGACTGGGAGCTGGAGGGAAGGCACGTGTTAGGGCAGAGCTCATATTTGAGGGGCTGCTGGAGTTGGGCATGGGGTTTGCACAGGTGACAGGTGTCTGGGGTGGGGAGTGACACCAAACCCTCTGCTCTGCTGTGGGGAGATGGGGAGTCCAGATACCTTGTGGTGTTGCACTATTCCTTGCTCCCAGATGTTACAGGCATCCCTGGGCTCTGCTAGCCCTGACAGGCATTAACTGTGAATACAGCATTTCCTTGGAGAGTGACTGAGCTCCCTGACCCTGCAGTGAAGTGCAGACCACTGTGTTTCTTGGCTGTCACAGGATTGATTGGTGTGGGGCAGGCTGGTGATGGGGTAGCTGCAAAACCTACAACTGCTTCAGCAAATATAACTGAAGCATTTTTTGCCCCTTGAGAATGGGCATCTTCAGCACAGCAGCATCCCGAAGCGGGATGAAGACCAGCATACTGCCCTGCTTGCCTTGGGTGCAGGAACGGCCCAAGTGTGCACAAGGGTTACCTCCTGCCAATCTGCTGCATTTCGCCTCCTTTGCTTTCTGTCAGAAAGAGGCAAAGGGCTGCCAGCACCAGGGCGTGGGAGCAATAAAGCTTCTGCCTGTGTGTGCAGCCAAGGCAGCGTGTGAGGGCATTGTTGGCAGGCACCCTCCTGCCCTGCTCTGCTGGGCATCCTGCACCCTCCTGCGAGGCTGGGTGAAGGCACAGCAGACTTGGGGAGAGCATCCTCCTCAGCCTGTGTGGTGTGTTTCTCCTTCAGTTCATGGCGGGAACAACGTCCTCGACTGCTGTCTGCGGACAAGTGAGAAGCCCATCCCACGGCGGATAGTGCGGGATTACTGGCTCCAGCTGGTGCAGGATGGCTGCAACATCCCAGCTGCTGTGTAAGAGACCCAGGGTGGTGGTGGCTAAGGGATGGATCCTGCAGGGAGGTGGGCAGGAAGGCAGAGCAGGGAGGAGGGGGCATGTTGAGCTGGGTTTGGTGGTGAAGGAATAGGGAGGGTTGTGGAATAGACCCTGGAGATGAGAGGCTCGATCAGAGCAGAACCTGCTGGAATGGGAAAACTTAGGACAGAAGTCAGGGCAGAACGTCATCTCAAGGTAGAGATGGAGGAGGGAAGTGAGGGAGGCAGTGGGTGAGAGCTTGAGCTGGGCTTGAGCATTCCCAGGGCATCCTGCTCATCTAAACTTGTTTTTCTTCCCTGTGGGCCTGACAGGTTCATCACCACAAAAGGCAAGCGCCTCTGTGCCCCACTCGAAGCCCCATGGGTGCTTCGCCTCCAAGAAAAGCTGAATGCCAGCTCTGCCAGGAGGGTAAGAACTGTCCCCATTCTCAACCAGCAATGTAGGCAGCCCGGGAGTGAGTTTTTCAACCACCAAAGAGGCTTTTCCCAGTGTGTCTGGGCTGCTGGGATGAACTTGGACATGATCTACTGAGGCATGGGTACTTTATTTTGGTCTCCATCCCTCCTCCCTCCAGCTGGGTCCGATCTGGACCTCTTCCACTCCAATCTGGATGCAATCCCTCTTCCATTCCAAATAAATTCAACCCTGGGGCTGTTGCTCACCCAATGCCATCCTGGGCTGAGTCTGATGGGTGCCACAGCAATTGACACCAGGAACGCACCCCTGTCTGCCGTGCAAACCTGGAGTTTGCAACTTGAGCCTTTTCACATGGAGGGCTGGCAATCAGTTTGGTGGGTGCTTTGCAAGCCCTGTGAGTTCCCTGCTTCACCACCATTGCTTGACCAGGGAACGTCACCCCTTGGTGACCACCCCTACTGGGGGAAAGTGACTCTGGGAGGGCTCCTACCTAAGGATCATACTCATCACAGCTTAATTTTTTGCTTCTTCAGGCCAAACCCCAGGGCAAGTAGACTCCAAAGAAGCTTGAGGCTGGCCCGAGCACCTGAAGTTGGACCAGCTCTCAGCTGTGAATCTGAAGCTAATGGAGCCAACCTGCTTCCACCTCTTCCCAGAGCTGACCGTCCTTGGGATTTGGGCCAGTATGTGGGGCTGGACAGAACCCTGCCTGCTCTCTCTTTTTCCCTCTATCTCTGGTGTGACCCAGCAACCTGTATCAAGCTGAGCTGGGGGCTGCTAAACCAGAGATTCTGCCACCTTTGCAGCCTGCAAGATGATTAAGGGACTCTTTCGCCAGATGAATTTTGGGGATATTAACCTTACCTTCAGCACAGCACTAGTCTGATCCCTTTAGTTTTCATTGTCAGTCCCAAGACTGAGTGCTTCTGCATCCCTGGGAAGGGCTGCCAGGACAGGACTGTGTGGGGATGGAGGAGAGGGGTGGAGATGCTCCTCACTGGCCATGCACTGTGCTGCTCTCTTGCTGATCACAACCCAGATGCCCTAGGGCAGAGCATGGCCGATACAGTTCCTCTCTCACACCCTGACTTCCCTGCACTTTTTCCCCTCCTGACCTTCCTTTCATGGGTTGAAGAAGAGCCATTAGTGCACCAGTGGAAGAGCAGGCAGTGATGTTGCTCCTGACCCTTGCTCTTCTCAGGGACATTGCCCCCCTTCTCGGTCCCCCAACCTGCCACCATGCTCCTGGCCAGGCAGGGATATACAAGCAGTGTTCACACCGCTCTCAGGTATTTTGCTGCTAGATCTGTTTGATGCAACAGTTACGGGTGTCAGTTGCTTCCTTTCTCTCTTCTTTTTTATTTTTTTTGTTTTGTTTTAAATTCTGCTGTGATTTTGTTAAATAAATGATAATAATAAAAACAGCCAGCAGACAGTTGACCTGCCTCATGTTTGAACCTGAAGGCCAGTGTGGGGTGTGCAGCCAGTGCTGCCTGTGGTGTTGCAGTGGCAAGGGGGCTGTGCTGTGGGGCAGGGATGTGGAAAGGGGCTTTCATAGGGATGAAGAACATGTTCTACAGCAGCTGGTCTGCAAGTCTCTTCTGAGAGTCTCTCAGCACCACAGCGAGGTGGGCCCTGCTTGGCCAGGCTGCCGAAGCAGATCTCCAGGAGGTTGTATGGCATAGATGGGCTGGGAAGGAATGTGCCGGTATTTCACCATCCAGCCCAGAACGCTTCAGTCCTGCCAGTGCAGCTGCTGGGCTGGAGCTCCCCAGTGCTCAGCTCTTATGGGAGCATAGGACATAGATGAAGATTTGTCCTTGTGGTGAAGGAAAACTGAGTCACTTAATAGCCAATCAGTTCTGCCAATTGCCCTGGCGGTTTGGTACTTACCAGCAGCTGTGGTGCATAGAATCATAGAATCACAGAATCACACAATTGGTTTGGGGTGGAAGAGACCTTAAAGCTCATCTAGTTCCAATCCTGCTGTCATGGACAGGGACATCTTCAGCTAGAACAGGATGCTCAAAGCCCCATCCGACTTGGCCTTGAACACATCCAGTGTTGTGGCATCTCTAAGCTCCCTGGGCAACCTGTTCCAGTGTCTCACTACCGTTATAGTGAAGGACTTCATCCTAAATTATGACCTGAATCTACCTTCTTCCAGCTTTAAGCCATTACACCTCGTCCTATCACTATAAGCCCTTGTAAACAGTCCCTCCTCAGCTTTCTGTTAGGCCCCCTTCAGATACTGGAAGGCTGCAATAAGGTCTCTCCAGAGCCTTCTACTCTCCAGGCTGAACAAACCCGTCTCTCTCAGCCTGACCTTGTAGGAGAGGTTCTCCAGCTGTCTGATCATCTTTGTGGCCTTCCTCTGGACCCACTCCAGCAGGACCAGGTCCGTCTTGCTTTGTGTGCTCCAGAGACGGACACAGTACTCCAGGTGGGATCTCACAAGAGTGGAGTAGAAGGACAGAATCACCTCCCTCACCCTACTGGCCACGCATCACTTGTTGCACCCGAGGATATGGTTGGGGCTTTCTGGGCTGCACTTGCACATTGATGGCTTGTGTTGAGCTTTTCATCAACCAGCACACACAGCTCTTCCTCCTCAGGACTGCTCTCAATCCTTTCATCTCCCAGCCTGTATTTGTGCTTGGGATTGCTCCAACCCAAGAGCAGAATCTTGCACTCGGCCTTATTGCACTTCATGAGGTTCACACAGGCCTGTCTCTCAAGCTTGTCCAGGTCCCTCTGGATGGACCCCATCCCTCCAGTGTGTCGACTGTGCAGCTTAGCTTGGTGTCACCTGCAAACTTGCTGAGGCTGCACCCAATCCCACCACCCATGTCACCAACAAATGCAGGAGAGGAGAAAGAGCTTGTGGGGAAATGAAGGAGCGTGAAGACACCCTCTCCTGGGCACATCCATGGATAAAGTGTGGAGGGCAACCTACCAGCTCCTGTCCCTTATCATTGATGAGCTGGGGATCTCTGACCGTATTCCTCTCAAGCCTTGGATCTCCTGGGTCTGTGCGCTGTGACTATGGTCTTGCTGCCTCAAAGTGGCCTTACACCCCCTTGGGAGCTGCCCTTTTGCCTGGGCCGTGTGATTTTTGAACAAAGCTGCTCCGTTCAGCTGAAGTGTGGGATGAACGTGTGTAAGTGGGCTTTGCGTGGCCAACAACTGGGCACCATGCTCTCCTCCCAAAGATCAAACACGACTGTCCACATCATGGAATTATGTACACTGTCCCTGGCCTAGCTTTGGTGCCAGCCAGCATGCCTGGATACAGGCTAGTAGTGAGACAGCCCAGGGACTGTTCCTGAAGGCAGGGGAGACGTGTCCAACAGCCTATCCAGAGGGTGACAACCATAGTGGTGCAACTGTGCTATTCAAGCCAGGGGATGTCCAGGCACATGATGCCTTTTGCTGAGACCTGTTGAATGTAAGCTTAGTCTTGGCCCTTTTCCTCCCTGGTCTGCTGGCTCCCTTGATTAGTGGATGGGGTTTCTTTTTCAAGTGTTGCCCCCTCCTCCTTGGTATCAGTGCACACGCAATGCCCTGAGCTCAGCTGTCTCCTGGCACAACTTTCCCAGAGCTTCAACTCTGTCCCAGCTCATTAACTATAGTGACAGCTCCAACAATATAATCCTGAGGAGGAGAAGGAAGGCTGGTATGGGAAGAGAGGCCAAGACAAACAATGTGAGTGGGAACAGAGGATAACTGGTGCTTGCTTGGGCAGAAACCTTAGTGCCGCTCACTTCGTGACCCATGAGATGCTGCAGCTGGGTAGAGGGAGAATGCTTGGTGCAGATCTGCACCAGGGCTGAGCTGCTGCAGCTGGTGTGGGTCCCTGCGTGGGGCAGGGGCTACAGGAGAGGCTTAGCCCCAGGGTTGATCAGGTTTGTCCTTGCTGGAGGCCACCCTGACAAGGAGCACTATACCCTCACCCAATTTCTTGTGAAGCTGAGAGAGAAGGACTTGCACTGATCTCTTGGATATTAGAACTAGGTTTACCTATTTCTATCAGAGTTTGAGGGATGGCTTGGCCAACTTGCCTTTAAAAATATGGCTGCAAAGACCATGATCCCATCTCTTCTGGAAGAAGTAAATATATCCTCTTCAGAACCATGCATCTGCTCAGCACAAATCCCTTATCTGGCCCTTGTCTTCTGTGGCTCTCAAGGGGATGGCAATCCAGGTCCCGGCACTGGTAACAGGCTTTTCTTACCCCCTGGTGAAGGTCAGGAGGAGATGCTGTATTGGGCCAGGTATGTGGTCCTGGTTGGCTGTCCCTCCTCCAGCCCTGCAGCAGCTGTCCCTTCTCCAGAGCCTGACTCTTGGAAGTCTGTCAAAAACCAGCAGGTTTTTGTAAATTTTGTACTTTGTAAACTTTGGAGTGAGTTTTTCTGATACAAAATGTCAATGATCTCTTTAGAGGGAAGCAGCCACTTTCCTTAGAGAAAACGGCTACTCACTGCCCTGTCAAAAACCTTGAGTCCCAGCCAAGAGCTACTTTTAGTAAAAAATATTTCAAGTCCTCCTGTTTTCCTTTCCACAACGATGGTTTTTTCCTGCTCTTTGCCTACTCTTGCTGTAACCTCAGGGGCTGGTGGGGCAGGATCAGGATTCAATGCAGACATGCCCTTTGTGAGTCTGGGGCTATACACAGGAATCACTTTGGTGTGAGGTGTTCTGGAGCATTGATTAAATCGCCTGCAGTCCTTTATCCAAGCCTGGGACCTATATTTCCAAAGTGGTGGAATAATAAGACATTATAACTGAAAAGCTTTCCTAAGGAGCTGACCAAACAGCCACTCTCTTGGTGACTGTGCACAGTGCTGGGAAAAAAAGGATAAAACTGCATTTATGCAAGCAAACTGAGCATGCTTTGGGTTGTTCCCCAGCTGCCAGGTATCATAGTTGGGACTGTGAGAGCACTTCTGTCTCTTCCAGGCATGATGAAAGTTATCTTGGATGCTTCCCAAGGTTCACAAAGGGGCACAAAACACAGCAGGCAAAATCTGCTGTGGTCTCAGGGTCAGACCTGGCAAGGGCATTTCCAGCCAGCAGTAGAATTGAAGATCCATAGCGAAAACACCCATCTGCTTCTCTGCAGCAAAAGTGGGCACCAAGGGGAAATGCTATGCTAGTCTCACTTGGTGCCGTAACACCCGTTCCAGGGGCCTTACTGGAAAAGGTTTTATCCCTTTACCTCCAAAAAGATGGTGTGCAGGGCTTCCTCTGTCACTGGCATCCTTCATGTGTTGCACATGTTGCTCCTGGAGTGACTGAGGAAGAACTGGCTACACCCTCCCCAGACGCACCTGCTGGCAAGGTGAGCAGCGCCATGGGGGTTAAAAGCTCTTTCCCCTCCCACAGCCCTCACACGGCCTCTTCACATTGCTACCTGTGCAAAGTCATTCTTGAGAGCTGTGAACATGCCCTGGGGAACACTTGCCAGTGCAAGGGCCAGTTGTCCCCTCTGCTAGTGGCCTCCTCTGCTTGGTGCCAAGGCAAGAGGCCGCTCTTCATGGGCACAGCTCCTTTGGCACCAGTGCCAGGCCTGGCTAACAGGGGCTCAGGGACCTGCCTGGGCTTTTGTGAGGAGATGGGACATGTGCATGGTTGGAAAGGGTGGGAAGGCAGGTGAGGAAAAGCCCCTTTAGTCTCACCTCATTGTGCTGTTTGGTCTTGCCTAAGCAGTAGTGTGTGTAGGTGATGGGGAGGATCCGGGCCTGGCATCTCTCATCCTCAGGCCCCTGCTTGCTCCCCTCTCATTCCCAGCATGTCATCACTGGTGCTGCTTGTCCAAACACTCCCTGCTGCGATTTGTCCCGTGGGATGATGCCAGTATCCTTGGCCAGGCTGCGGGGCTCTGAACAGGAGCTGTTGCCATCCCTGCTGCCCTTCTCGTCCAGCTGAACTCTCCCCGGTGGTATCTCCCAGCCTGCACCTCCGTGATTCAGCTTCTTGTGGATCACCGGGAGTGGAGTGTGAGACCAGGGCCTTTTCCTGGCCTGGGTCCTTGGAGTCAAACTGAGCCCAGAATTTGTCTGATATAGGGACCCTCATGCTCACGCAGAGCTCAGCTCTGTGTTTTTACAAGTTGCAGGTGCTACAGCTCGTTCCAGTGTAAGTTCAGCCATGAGCGTGGGACACCTTTGACCAGATCCCAGGGCTCAGAGCACCCTTTGGAAAGGGAGGAGGGACCCATCCTCTTTGCCCTTAGTTGCACCCATCTTCTCTTTAAGCACAGTAGCAGTAAAAAGTAGAGATTAAAGAGAAAACCAGGAGGACAAGCAAATAGGAGACTTGTCCTGCTGCCAGATGTCTCTGGAAAGTACCTTCCCCATTACCCATCCGTCCCAACGAACAGGTAGGCAGTGACGGGAGGCTTAGTGCCATTTCCACAGCACTGCCCACCTCTGGCTCCTGTTTTCCTCCCCAGCTGTGCCTCTGGGTAAGGTTTTCTTTGCTTCCCCTGGTGTGTGCCCTGGCCAGGAGGCTTTGAAAGGAACCTGCCCTCCCTCCTTTTCTCATTTGCTCTGTAACCACAGCAAAATGGCATGGCTGGCAGCAAAACAGAGCTGGGTCTGTAGGAGATTAACATGATGTGACACTGCCTGGCTCAGCCTGTAGAGGTGGGGTTTGGAAGGGACTAATCATAGTATCATTTAGGTTGGAAAAGACCTATAACACTGTTAATGAAAACTGGGGAGCTCCCTTTGCTCTGCTTGGGAGCAGATGGGAGCGACAACCATGGGGTGAGAACTGGCCCAGGACAGCAGCAAAGAAGAAAATGAATTTGGGAAATTGATGTGCAGCCCAAGGCTGGCTGGGGTGCATTAAACTCAGAAGTGCGAAAAACCTCTCCGCGTCTGGGGTGGAAAGGGAGAGCCAGAAGATTGCTAGCAGTAAGGCAGACTCAGAGGCTCATCCTGTGATCCTTGCTTAGCTCTATGAAGTGCAAACCTCAAACCTGGGGTCTCCCTTTCCCTCTGTCTGCTTGGCCTCATGCTGCCCAGTTTCTGTCCAGTTTCCTTGGACCCTTCTGCCCCAGGCTTTACCCGAATGGTGGCTCTTTGTGCCTGTCCAGAGGGCTTTGGCAGCTGTGTTGTGTCACTGAAGATGTGCCAGGTGTGGTATGGCTGCTTGGCTTGGGAGGTTTACCCTCTGCAGCCTTCGGTCTGCCTCTTCCACAAACACATCTCACACTTCTCCACATTCCCACAGAGAGCTAAATTTTCATTCTTGCAGATGCCTCATCTGGGAAAACCCCTCCTCTGCTGGTCTGTGCACTGACTGTCCCCATACTGCAAGTACACAACTGTGTTTACAGGCACGTCCTTTAATCTTGTTTAAATTACCAAGCCATGACTTTCTACTGTCTCTCGGGGAACAATGCTCCAGAAATGCAACCTTTATTATCAGAAGTCTTGTGAGCTACTGAAGTGGTCTTCGGTGAAAAAAATCAAATGCTTTCCTTGATACTACAACTTGTAGTTTCCCACCTTTTATTTAGTTGATGTGGCTTTTGGAAAGGCACTAGTCAGCATTTTCAGTGATGAATGACAGCCACTGTGTTTCAAAGAACAGAAGCAGAAGTGTCCCGGATACGCTACAAATACAGATTCGCCCTCTTCTCGCAGGACTTGGTTTCATTTCCCAGCTACTGCACAGTTCTCCAGCATTCTCCTCTGCTCCTGCCAAGGGCAGCTACCCCAGGGAATTCCCGGTGTCTGAGCCTTCAAGGCTGCCTGCAGGTTTCATTGCCTGCCTGGGGTGAAAGCAGGGCTGAAGTCCACTGAGTTGACCCCTGCTGTTTGTGAAGGCTGTGTCCTTCCTGTGCAATGGCTCTTTGCTGAGCCTGTGGGAATTTGCTGACTTGGGCAGGGGAGCAGCTCCTGGAGATGCTCGCACTCAACTCTGCACTTCTCACTTTGGGTAGGTGGGGCTCTGCCCTGTTTGTGTTGCATTTCCCCATATCTCAACACAGACATCAGAAGCAGTAGATATTTAGCAACATGACAGAGGATGGTAGGAGGGAAGCTCTCTCTACCTTGGCCTGGGTTCAAACTAAACTGCTCACTAGCCCTGCTGCTAGCAAATCCAATGCAGGTGGCTTATTGCAAAAATTAGCATCTCCTGGCATGCTTGTGTGCTGGAGAACTGCTGTTTAAAACTGTGTTAGTGCAGATTAAAGCAAAAAATCACCACAAAGAACCTCATACCAAGAGGTGCTCCGATCTCCAGCTCAACTTGGCAGCTGCTACAGTAGTAATGAGAGAAATGGGGGCTGCATTGCGGCTGTTGTGATGAGGACAAGGAGGTACACATGCTGCAACTTGCTGCCACCGCTGTTCCCTTCACCCCAGGTAAGGACAACTCTTTTACCTCTGACCTTTGTTCAGTGAGGATTTGGAGCATCACTCATGAGTGATCCTGTAGTGCAGGAATTAGCTAAATTAGTCTTGGTGGGAAAGGTGGTCCTGGATGGGGCAACTGGGCTCTAGGAAGGTGTGAATTCGCTTGGGAAGATTGTGGAGGACAGCAGTGAGCTTGGTCAGAGGTCTGGATGACCTGGCCTCCAAGCACAGGCAGAAGGAGCTTGGATTTACCCTACTTCCAGGAATGGATAAGATGGTCTCCAAGTGCACAGAGGAATACTGCAAAGAGAAAGTGAAAATAGTGCATTCTGAATGTACTTCTGATAGGTCAAGAAACCACAGGGCTCCCTGGGGTCAGACTTAAGGGGGAAATTCCATTTAGCAGGAAGAGGTAGCTGAAGAAATGCTGCATCTCCACTGCTGGAAACATTTAAGGTTAGGCCAGTGCCTGTCAAAAAGCTTTAAGTAGTTCTGGCCCTAGCTCAGCCCGGGATGGACTAGGTGAGCTGAGCCAGTCCTACTTAATCCTTTTTTCCCCCTGTTAGTCTGGCCTACCATGTCCCTAGTGGGTGAGGTAGGCTTCCTCTGCTTTATTTTATTGCTCTGAGGGATGCATGAAGTCATGGGAACCATGACCTTGGGAACCTCTCTAGCAGGTGGAGGAGAGTGAATGGAGTCTCACTCTGAAGGCTCCACTCCTTTGCTAGGTGCTTGATGTGAGGCTGCCCGTGGCCAAACAAAACACTTGTTACCCAGTGCAAATCCAGGATCTGTCCTAGTGCCCATGGTGCCTTGGGAGCCTGGGGGGAGCTTGGCAAGCTCATCTGATGGAATCAGATCTCATGTGACATCCATGAGTCCACTTTGAAGTGAGGCAGGCTGTGCAGATGCTGGTAGCAGAGTGTGAACCATCAGTGGTGAAAAACAACATCCTTGCTGTCACCATCTGGGCCGCATGCTGATGTGTTTTGGCAAGGGCCTTGGCAGCTGTGGCTCTGTTTCACCAGCATAGTTTGGGTTTGAGAAAAAAAAAAAAAGGAAAGCAACCCAAAGAGAGAAAAGAAAAGGGCTCTTCAGGGTGAATGTTAAGCCAAAGAGTTTAGCACCAAATGCATTTCAAAAGCAGCTGTGGAGCCTTGCTCTGAGATAAATAAAGGCTGGTTTGAAGTTGTAGAGCTAGCTGGCAGGACACACTGTTCCCATTTTGCCACATGCTTCCCGGACCACCTGTCCTTCCAGGGCCGGGTTCCCCGTAGAGCTGCCACAGTGCTGCACGCTCCGATGGAGTTGCTGAATGTATTGCCAGGATCCTGATGCTCAGCCCAGGCTTGGAGCAAAGGCAGGGCTCAGGTTGTCATGGAGAGGAAGAGGCCCTTGAGCGTGCTCTCTGGGGAGCACGGAGGGCTGGAGACCTTTCCACCTGGTGGTTTATCCTCACCTTTGTGAAGGTATTGAGGACTTCTGAGTGGGAGGCAGTTGTGAGAGTTTGGCTGGCAGATGCACTCTGCCCGGCCCCCTGGGTAGTACCAAATGTGGGTTTGGGTTACTGCAAGGTCTGAAGCATCTGTGTCAAGGGAATTTTAACTAAAGCGGGCCCTAAAGTGACTGTGCTCAGTTTTTTAACAGAATGAGGAATGGCTTGAGCAGAAAACATCTGGAACAAGATCAGAGGCCAGACACACTCCTAAACAAAGGAGATGCATGGCCTTGGAGGAGAAAACAGACATATAAATGGAGATGGAGGGGGCCAACAGAAGGTTGGGTTTCCGTGGATCTCATTTGTCTTCCTTGTGCTCCAACTGTCTAAAGTAAGTGCTGGGGAGCTGTGGTGTGCCAGAACACGCCGGGGCCATCCATCATGAGCTGTACTGACAGTTGGGATAAGTCTGTGATGCGCAGAAGCTTCCAGCTACCCGGAGGGGCTCTGCCTCATTTGTATCATCAGTTTTGAGGCTGCAGCTTTTCCCGTTCTGCACGCAGACAAATGTAAGGAAAGAATGATTCCTTTCAGCAGGGCATTAACCCCTGCAAACATGACCCCTTACTACAAGGGCTCTGGCTGGGCTTCAGGAGGGTCATTGCTCTCTCTGCTCCCAGAACCCCTTCAGCTCAGTTCGGGAAGGAATTACTCCTGATCCTATTCTTACCCCTCATAGGGTATTTCTGGTTGTGCACATACAAGCTTTCTGGGTCAGTACTTTCCAGTCTGAACAGTCCTGATCTGTGCAGTACTGCTTCTCCTCTTCCAGAAGTTGCTCTCCTGTTCTGGACAGTGTGTGTGAAGATGGAGGGCAGGTAGTTCTGCAATAATTTAGTATGGATCTGCTACAAAGGTCTTTCTCTGAGAGCCAGGAGGTGGAATCTGGGTACAGCTCTGGTATGAAGAAAGTCTACAGTTCTGTGCCATGCTTGTGTGGTCCATCAGGGACAACACAGGCAAGGAGTCAAGTGGAGAAAATCCTGAGTGAGGTTTTTTTTCAACTGCTTGCAAAGGGAGTTGGAGGAGGCCACAGTGACTGTGTCTTTGGGGGTTTCTGCATAGAATAGAGGTGTCTGCTCCACCCCAGAGGCAGCATCTTCCTTCCCAGCCTTCCTGTGTCATACTTCTGTCCAACGATTTCCAGGCAGAGGATGACAAGGGCCAGGAAAAAGCCATCAAAGAGAGTAAAGCTGGAGTTCGCAGGGGCAGAACTGCCAAGACTGCAAATGCAGCACAGGTCAGGGAAGCTGTGGAAGTCTCTGAAGCAAATAATATGTACCAGGCTGGTATTCCTACCAGGGTACAACTGCAAAGAGTGGAAAGTCCCTGGCTGGCTCTTCTGCACCTGATAAGTCAGGCTGACTTCATGCCCTGTCAAGGAAGGACTTGCTTGTGGATCCCTTTTTTACAGGAAAAGGAGGGGAAAGTTATTGGGATAGCCGTCAGAAGGATGCGAAAAGAAAGGGCAGCCTTCACGCATCTCCAAGCACAGTCATGGTGTTACCCGGGGCCCTACACTGCATGGGGAAGCTACTCGGAGGTTCAGGACAGCAGGTCCAGGACTTCTTATATGCAGGGTGGGAGTATGACATTGAAGCCTGCTAAGCCCTTGAGCTCTCCTCCCCTCTCCTAATGCTACCACGGGCCCCTTCACACAAAACCCTGAAGGTCTTTTAAAGCCTTCTCCTGCTTCAGGACACTTACCCAGGAGCCTGACCATCTTCAGTTTGGGTGAGAAACACTTTCCTTGCAGTCTGCAGCAGTATTGCCGGGGCCAGCCCAGCTGCTCCTGTGCTAATGTTATCCCTAGGCCTGACGTGAGCTGTGCCCATCTCTGAAATGATCAGGCTGCAAGTTTAAAGCAAACGGGAGTGCCGTTTTCACACCCTCTGCAGATAAGTCATGGAAACTTGCAGCACAAGGTGCTGAACAAACCCAACACGGGTCAGCGTACAAGGGTGAAACCTGGAGAAACTCCTGCACTAGTGACTCCTGAGTGCTGGGAGGGGGTGGCAGAGAAAGATGACTTTGTTTTGCTCTGTTGCTTTTGCTTTTTCTTATGTATCTAGTAGTGGTCTCATCCAGAGAGAGAGGCAGAGCGATAGAACCTCTGCCTTGGCCCAGCAATGCTGTTCTTGGCCTGCCTCCTCTGCCCTTTGCACTGCTAAATTTCACTTGGTATCTATTACATCCACTTATTCTTGTAACGTATGTTGCCACTCCTCTGAATTATCAGAGAGTGTCATTAACCTGCCCCTACCTTTTGTGTTGAGGTTCTGTGACCAGACCCACAGGGTCCCAGGGCAGCTCACCGATGGACCAAGCCCTGTAGTTGCTGCTGTTTCCAAACACCCTGTTTGCTGCAGCCACTCCTCACCCCCCGTGCAAGGATGGGATTGGGGGTACCAGCAGAAGCGCTTCACTGCCCAGGATATCTTCACCTATCCAGTGTTTCTCACATCCTGAGGAAGTGGCTGCAGATGGAGGAGCCATGATTGCTGTCCGGGAGGGAGCCTCCTGGTCCTTTGACCTCCCGTCCTGCGGGAACCAGAGCTCTCCTGGCTCCCTGCCCTACCCTAGTAATACTTAACAAATGTCCCTGCCTCCCTGAAAAATCCCGGCCAGGAAAAAAAGGCAGCCACCCACTGGGAAGGAGAAGAAAAGGCCGGCCGAGCCTCTTCTTGTCTTTGTTTGGGCAGGCAAAGTCCAAGGCTAGCTGTCACATGGAGCCATTCCCGGCCGTGGGTGCATGCCAGTGCATCCTGGAGAACCACAGGAACTGGCAGCAGAGAAAAACAAGCTGGAGAGGACATGGCCTGAGGGTATCCAGAGGGTGTCAGTGCTCAGGACATGATGCATGAGGTTGGGAAGTCTTCTTGTGTGCTCGCTGTGCCATTTTCTGCTCACTGCAGTGGACCTCTCCAGCTCCTTACAGTTGAGAAGTGGTTAGGTCCAGGTTGCCAAGGGAATTTGGTGGGGGACTTGTCTCGCTCGTACAGCATTTGTGAGTAGTCTGGACCACATCTGGTGCTGACTATGGAAATAAAAACTACTGATGGGTCACTGCAACACATTTTAAGTATTTTGTGGTTTGTTTGTGGGTTGGTTGGTGGTGTTTTGGTTTTTTTTAAATGTAGAAAGTGATATCTGGGGACAGGGATGCTTGGGGTGAACATGGCAAACCTCAGAGATGGGCACAAAAGAAGGTGCTGCTATGAGAGATGTCTGCCCTTCATCTAAACCTCTTGTGGCCACTGTTGCTGCATCCCAAACACCATTTCAAAAGCCTTTGTGGTCATCTTGTGGAAAAACACCCCTTGTCACCAGCTCACCCCACCATGGAGGAGCAACCCCAGCAGAAAAGATTGCCACCTGTGTGTGTTGGAGAGTTTATCAGGCAAACGTGGCTGCAGCTCTGAAGTCTGGCAACAACTGGGTTTTGGAGCATGACAATCATAGAATCATAGAATTAACAAGGTTGGAAAAGACCATAGAGATCATCAAGTCCAACCTGTAACCTACTACCTAACCTATCACCAACCCATTACCCAATATCATCTTGTCATTTAATCATCTAAATCTTGTTTCTGAGTACATTGTCCAACCTCTTCTTAAACACATCCAAGGATGGTGACAATGAGCTCATTCTTCTGCTGTGGCCCTGCCACTGTCTGCATGTGTCACTTGCTGTTCCCCTCCTCCTTCCCTGTCTAATTGAGCGACAGATCAACTCTTCCACTTGCTGCTGGACTTGACTATGTAAGTAAGATTGTAAGGTCTTCAGGGTCTGGTGTAGGTGTGAATCTCCAGACACCACCCATAAGTCATGGTTCCTGCATGGCTTGGACAGGCACATGTGACTGACACGTCCCTGCGGAATGAGTACTGATGCTTTTTGCAGTGTACAGGACACCTAATCCATGGTGTTGAGTGCTGGCACTGGCCATGGCAAATGTTTTAGCACTTTCTTTCCCTCTCTTGTGTCCTAAAATCTCAGAAGAAGACTGCCAAACTTCTCCAGGGTGGGGGGTCCCTGCTTTGGTCACATAATGTTTGTCTTTGCTGGAGACATTATCTCACGGACTTTGTGATGTGCTGAGATGGGTTCACAAGCCATGCTCCCCACAGCTCCCTTCTCACATAAACACAGAGCAAGGAGAAGTCACCTCCCAAACCTCCATCAACATCAGCAGTGGTTACAGGGAGGCAGAAAGAGCTGAGCATGGGAGATCACATCTGCCCTGCTGCTCATGGTAAAAGAGGATGCACAGCACACAGCGAGCATGGGAAGAAGACAAAATCTCCATCCTGACAGGTCTGTGGTACTCATTTTTAACCTCACATGGCGGTACACATAAGCCTGCATCAGTTCACAGCTGACATCGCATCAGTGCCTCAGCCATGTTCCCCAGTGAAATAAGCTGCTGATTACACGGCAGTACCTTAAAGGGCTGTTAATATCTTTATTTGGTACAATATATGCAGACTCAGCCTGGTAGCCATCTTCATGGAGAAAAAAAGTGAAGGTAAGTCTAAATGCTCGAGGGAGAATTCAGCGCTTTATCCCGCTTTTCACAATCCGCTCAGGTTTGCAGATTACGTAGCCCTGGCTGCATTTGCGCAAATACTCATAGCAATGTGATGCAGCTTCATATCCTTGAAGAAACACTTGGAATACCCGTATCTCAGTCTTGTCCTCTCTCTTCTTGTGTTGGTGATGCTAATTTGTCCTGGATGGATTGTGTGGCTAGAGAGGTAATTTGTCCCTATGCACCCTGCTTCCTGGCATGAGCAGGGAGCATGGGAGCAGTGGGGATTGCATCATCTCCTGGCTGCTCTCAGTGAAGCTGAGGAGCACAGGGGAGATGTGTGACACCAAAAGTCTGGATTGTAGAGACAGCAAGAGACTAGGCTTCCCTTGGTGTGGCAGGAGAGAAACCTGACGGCTGGCCAGGCAGCACCCCCTCCTTGGACCTCGTGGGGCTTCTTTCTGCCCATCACACTGACACCCAGCCTGCTTGTGTGCAACTGTCTATTTTGGTTTTTCTTACTTCTTGGATCTCAGCTGTGCTTTGAGGAAGGGCATAGGGATTATTATACTGGGGGAATCACAGTAGCGGTCACCGTGGACAGTGCTGGAGCCTGTGGAAAGGGAAGTGCGAGTTCCCAAGAAGAGCCCCAGTGAAGCCAGAAGATCTTTCCCGTTTTGATTTTTTTCTCTTCAAAGTGGCTGCCTTCAGGAGGAAATGAAAGCGTGACCCTTCAGACACTGGTGCACATCCTCGAGGCTCAGCTCTGACCATGGTCAGCTTTTAAGTCTTTTATGGATTTCTAACCCTGTAGAGCAAGGAGCACTACAGAGGTGACCATCTGTCAGGTCTTCACCATGGATCCTCAGCCCACAGTTTAGGAACTGCTACATTTAAAGAATCATAAAGAAAAATGGTAGAGAAGGAGTTTATCCACTGTGGAACTTGGCCTTGGAGCAGAGCCAATCTGCTTGTGCAAAAGGAATAAGCAAACAGCTAAAATCCCGCAGGAAGTGAAGTCTGCAAACCCACCACAGAATCTGAGCCACCAACAATCCGAATTCTTTTGTCTTTCCACCACTGTGTGGTTTTGGTCTCTCTCAGGTTCCCCTCCTGTCAGGCCACAGCAGGCTACCATCCCGGCAATGGCGGCACACAAATTGCACTGCGTTTCCTTCCATTTGTTCTCTCAATGGGCTCCTTAAATCAGCATTTATCTTTAGCTGTGCTACAGGTAGGAATCTCAAACTCTTGACTGTCCCTGTGGCCCCCGAAGATACAGCGGTGCCCACTGCAGGGCATCAGGGCTCTGTGGGTGACAGTAACTGAAGAATAGAGTCATAGAGTAATAGGATTGTTTAGGTTGGAAAAGACCTTTAAGATCAGCAAGTCCAACCATCAACCCTACGCTACCAAGTTCACTGCTAAACCATGTCCCTCAGCAACACATCTTTATGACTTTTAAACACATCCAGGGATAGTGATTCAACCACTGCCCTGGGCAGCCTATTCCAGGGCTTGATACCCTTCCAGTGAAGAAATTTTTCTGAATATCAAACCTAGCAGATAGATGTCCTCTTGTGGTGGAACACTTTCAGCATTGCTCCTGGCAGGTTTTGGCCTAGGTCAGCTAGCCTGGGCAGTTAACCCCAAGAGCAGGCATCATTTCCAACAGGCAATTTGTGTGCAGCCAAGGAGGGTGATGAAAGCTGCATAGGGCAGAGGCTGTCTGTCACTTGCCTGTTGGCACAGGGCCAGAAAGAACACCCCAGCAGGGCTGATTTCCTAGCACAGATGTAGCTACAGGGTCCCTGCTCTCCTCTGTGCAGTCCTGGGTGCTGTTTTTCACACAATGCTTCTGCTGGGACCCTCAGTGTGTCATCGTTGTGGTGTGACTCAATGATCTTAAAGATCTTTTCTAGCCTAAATCATTCTGTGATTTTTATGGTAGGTTATTCCCTTTATTCCCCTGGAGAGCAAGGTCATCTGGGTCTGGAAGGGCTCATCCCTCAGCTCTGCACACAGCAAAAGCCTTTCCCCAGCCTCCTCAGCTTCCTTGCTTGCTAATGCCTCTCATCCATCACCTGCCAGGGGATATAAATCAGCACAAAGGAGATACACAGCCCCATAGCCCCGCAGCAGCCCCTTTGCCTCTGCCACCACTGCTCCATGACACATATGTGACCAAAAGCCCATGAAAGGCCATGGGGAGAGAGGTGCAAGTCCCTACCCAACTCCACCAGCATTTCTGAAGCATTGTCTGCTTCGTGCTTAGAGGATGGTCTTGCCAGGCAGCACCAGGTAAGGGATGCAGATGGTGGTACCCTGCTGCAGGTAGAAGGGGACACAGCTCCCAGTTTGCTCCAGAGCCCTGGCTTGCTGGTTAGCTTGGCTCCAACATGAAAGCAAGATTCAGCCTCCAGGGATCTCACATGGTGGGGGGAAAGCAAGGCTAGGGGGTAAGTGGGTGCCTGCTGCCCATGGCAGCCTGTCATCATTTAGAGGTAACATGGAGAAGCAGGAAGCATTTGCTTGGTGAAAACCACACAGGATGAAAACCACAGAACCTTGGGCCTATAAAGAAGGGTCAGAACTGCTCCCAGGACCTGGACTGGAAAGCTGGAATCAGCCACATATCAAGGCAAAGATGTGACATCCTCAGGCAAGGGGATTTGTCCATCCCTTGGTGTCCTCACGTCAGGAATGAGGGTCAAACCCTCCTGTATCTGTAAATCCCACCTTCAAGAGCAATCCAGCCATGTCTGTGCTGAACCGATGCTCTGTTTCCTTCAGAGGCTATGTTTGGCAAAGGGATGGGGAAGCCTCAAGCTGCAGGGATGCACCAGTGCCTGTGCCACCCATGTGGTGATGGCTTCTTCCAGGATCCCACATCCCCAGACAACAGCACATGCCAACACAAGGGCTGGCAGGAAGCCCAGCTATGCTGGAGAGGGCCAGAAGGGTTTTCTACCTGCTCTCCCCATGATTCAGTGGTTGTCACGATGGGTCTGTGGCTTGCTGCCTTGAGCCATATGCTGCAGACCAGCTCCCAGCAGCTCCCTCAGTTTCTATTCCGCAATCACCCTCTTCCTTTCATTTTTCTCATTTTTTATCTTTGACTGTAAATAGCCCCGAGAGGGACTTCCCAGCTCTCACGGAGGAAGAGGCAATAATCCCTTCCTGAAGGAAGCGGCCAGCATGCCTAAAGAACACTTCTCACTCGAGTGTAAATGATACCAAACTACATCCCTGAGCGGGAAGCACTGGAGGCAGAAAGAGCTGAGGATGCTGCCAGGATCAGGGCTCCTGAGAGGTTTGTGGAGGAAATACAAATCTGCTGCCTCGGTGTCTTCACTCTCTTGGGTGGGGGCTGCTGTTGAGAACCCACCCGTTGGGGTTCCCCAGTTCTCCTGTTCAAACACTGTTGAGCTCTGGAGCCCCAGTTTTGCCACAAAAGCAGGCAGCATGTTACTGAGTGGCCAAGAGTCCCATTGAGGGCTCCAAGGAGTTCTCTGAGTGAGATGATTCAGTTCTTTGTGTTCTGTAGCTCTGTGCTGAAGATGGTTGCCATACCCTCTAGACACCCAGAAGTCTTTGTTTCAGAATCAAAATCCTCCTCTTAAGAAACTGTGTTCCTGCACAGCGCTCTGGAGGGTCTGCAGGAAGGTCTGCATTCAGGGTGTTTACCCTTGTCTGGTGCTGGAAGCTGCTGATCCTGTAGCGGCTGGGGTTGCATCCTTCTACAGACCATCTCCTCCACAAAGGACAGACACAGCTGAGATGGCACACACGTCCCTCTTGACATTGTCTAATTGGCTGGATTTGTCCGTATTAAACATTAGCTATCCACAGTTAGCTCCTTCATTAGCTATGACACATCATGTTTAAACACAGCAATACTGCAGCAGTGCCAGAGCCAGCAGCAAGTGCTCCGAAAACTTCTGCAGAAGTTTAATACACAGAACATGAGAAAACCTGGGTCTGAATTCAAACAAACTTACACAAGCCTGGAAACACACCTGAGCTGGCAGAAGATCTTAGACAAGTGTGCACGTCCACCCACACAGTCTTCATCCCTTTCTCCTTTGTTTATACCCAACATAATGGCTTGCCCATGGACCTCGGGGCTTGCAAGGAGTGAGCACACATTTGGCTTGCAAACCACAGAGTAATTAATTCCCAGCAAAGCTTCTGGGTTTCAGTTTCTGGCTGTAGAAGTTCAAGGTGCTATCCAGGGTTAGCTAGATGCCTCTCCTGCATGCCTGGGGTGCTCAGGCTCACCAGCACAGGATAAGAGATGGGTCTTCCACAACCAGGAAGAAAACAGGCAAGAGGGAAACAAAAACAATTTAAGAAATGACTGAAAGAATAGGATGAGGACCACCCCAGAGGTCCCTGCTGTTCCCAGCTCTGTTTCCCATCAAGGTCAGGCCCATTGCCCCCAGGGCTTTGCCCTGAGGAAGGATTTTCTCAGCATCCTCTCCCAGGGGACTAATGTAATTCCTCAAAAGGCTGTTTTGAAGGCAGTGTTTGCCATCTAGTGGGAAAATAGGGTCTGGGCATCCCTCTTGCCTGAAGAAGGATGAGGCTTGGGGTTGTTTTGGCTGGGCCCCATGCTCTGAGCTCCAGGGAGGAGGGAAATTGGGAGAGGTGGTGCTGGCTCAGTTTCCTGCAGACAGCTCACCAGGCTCTTAGCAGACAGCTGTGGATGCCTGCTTGAGTGTGGATCCCAAGCCTTTGGAGTGGTCCCTGGCAGAGCTGGTGCTCAGTGTAAGTGGGGAGGTGGAAGAAGTGCTCTGGAGCAAGAGAGAAAGCACCATGTCCTGGATAAATGGTGCCCTCAAGGTCAGCATTCCCCTGGGAATTGGTGCCTTCCAGCCTGGCATCCTCCCAGGCATCACTGTTTGCGAGATCAGCATCCTCTTGGACATCAGTGTCTTACAAGTTGGCATCCCTAGCATTCCCCTGACAGGGGAATCAGTGTCCTTCCAGGTCAGCATCCTCCCTGGCATCAAGTGCCTTCCAGGTCAGCAGCTTCCCCAGAATTGGTGCCTTCCAGCCTGGCATCCTCCTGGACATCAACGCTTTCCATTCAGCATTCTCCAGGGGATCAGTGCCCTTCAGGTCAGCAGATTCTCCCAGGGATCAGTCAGCAAACTCCAGGAGACTCCAAACATGGAGCTTTTAGCACCTTACTACCTCCAGATCCATCAGCATTAAGGTGACTGTGCCAGTGCCCAGGGTGTATGTGGAGCTCGGATGCCGCCACATCTGGTGGATCTCTCAGCATGAAGCAAAGGCTGGGAGTTGTTTGTATGCTGGGAAGGCTCTGTGTGTTGTGACCCTGCAAAGCCACATGAGACTCCCAAAGTCACATCTAACTCTGTCCCATCATTTTCAGGATGCAGAGAAAGGCCCCGCTGTATGGGGCTGTCTCTCTGCCGAGTGCCTGCTTCATGCAATCCTGGAAACTTGTGAAGCACTTGAAACTCCTAGCTGGTTGAGGAGCTCGTGCGTAAGGCTGGGCCATACTAGCCACAACCTCTCTTTGCTAGGTCTGCCCTTGCAGATGAAGTAGCTCACATGGCAGTGGAGGAAGGGGATCACAAGGCACAGCTGGTGGAAGAAGAACAGGTAGGGAGGCTCCCTGTCTCTCCCCAGGGAAGCTCTCAATGCCCATCCTGCTCTGTTTCAGTCCCCAAAGCTCTGGAGGCAGCTGGAGGAGAAGATGGAATTTCTACTACGGGGAAGGGAGCAGATCATCTCTGAGCTACTGACATGGCAGCATAGAGGAGATATGGTCCTGATGCTACACGGCAGAAGAGATGCTTGCATAGGTAATATGCAGCGGGCACTGCTGTGAAAAGTGTTATGTCTGCGTAGAATCATAGAATCATCAAGGTAGGAAAAGACCTCCAAGATCATCAAATCCAACCTTCTACCTAACACTTCCATGGTCACTAGACCATACTCTGAAGTGACACACCCACTCGCTTTTTGAATACCTCCAGGGATGGTGACTCCACCCCCTCCCTAGGCAGCCTGTTCCAATGTTTAACTACTCTTCCACTAAAGAAATTTTCCCTAATATTTAATTGGAATTTCCCCTGGTGCAACTTGTGGCCATTTTCTCTTGTCCTGTCATTAGTTACGAGGGAGAAGGGGCCAACACTCACCTCCCTACAACCTCCTTTCAGGTAGTTGTAGAGAGCAATAAGGTTACCTCTCAGTCTGCTCTTCTCTAGACTGAACAAACCCAATTCCCTCAGCCTCTCTTCACAAGACATGTTCTCCAATCCCCTAGCCAGTTTTGTTGCCCTGCTCTGGACCCTTTCCAATACCTCTATTTCTCTCTTATGCTGCGGTGCCCAAAACTGGACACAGTATTCCAAGTGCGGTCTTACCAGTGATGAGCACAGGGGCATGATCACCTTCCGACTCCTGCTGGCCACGCTATTTCTGATACAGGCCAGGATGCTGTTGGCTGTCCTCGCCACCTGGGCACAGTGTTGGCTCATATCCAGCCAGTTGTCAACCAGGGCCCGCAGGTCCCTTTCTGCCAGGCAGCTTTCCAGCCACTTGTCCCCAAACCTGTAGCGCTGCTGAGGGTTGTCGTGACCAAAATGCAGGACCCTGCACTTAGCCTTATTAAACTTCATACAACTGACTTTAGCCCATTGGTCCAGCCTAACCAGATCTCTCTGTAGAGCCTTCCCATCCCCAAGCAGACCAACACTCTCACCTAATTTACTGAGAGTGCGCTCAATCCCCTCATCCAAATCATCAACAAAGATGTTAAACAGGACTGGCCTCAAAACTGAGCCCTGGGGAACACCACCGGTCACCAACTAGATTTAACTCTCTGTGCTTGGCCATTTAATCAGTTTTTAACCCAGCAAAGAATACGCTTAGCTAAGCCATGAGCTGCCAGCTTCTCCAGCAGAATGCTGTGGGAAATTGAGTCAAATGCTTTGCTAATGTCCAGGTATACAACAACTACTGCTTTTTCCCCCATCCACTAGGCGAGTCACCTGGTCATAGAAGGAGATCAGGTTGGTTAAACTCGACCTGCCCTTCGTGAACCCATGCTGGCTGGACCTGATCCCACGGTTTTCCTGTACTTGCTGTGTGATCACACCCAAGATGAACAGCTTCATAATCTTTCTTGGTATCAAGGTCAGGCTGACAGGCCTGTAGTTCGCTGGATCCTGCTTTCTCCCCGTCTTGTAGATGGGTGTCACATTGGCAAGTCTCCAGCCATCCAGGACTTACCCTGTTAACCAGGACTGATGATAAATGATGGAGAGTGGCCTGGCAAGCTCCTCTGCCAGCTCCCTCAGCACTCTCAGCACATGTGCCCCAGTGCCACCACACCTCATGGCAGACATGTGAAACCCTGAGAACTCTTGCTTGGACAACAGGACTGTTTTCAGTGCAGAAAAAGCTGGCAGGAAAGCATTGGGCTTGGTGAGCTTGTCCCAAGAGCTGCTGCTGCTTTGATGAGGGAGCAGCCATTTCCTGAGAGCAGCCATGCCTTGGTACAGCTGAGCTCCTGGCTGTAGCCTCCCAGCATTTCTGCAGACACATGCGTGTCAATTTCTGACTGTGAAAGACCAAAAGCATCCTGAAGGCAGGGAACGGGCCAGCCCCAGCATGCAAGGAAAGAAGCAACCCACTCCTTCAGGGAGAAGCCTACAATGGGGCGGCAAGAAGAGATGTCTCAGGCCTCTCTCCTCTCCATAGCTGATTGGGTGCCAGCACATCTGGCTCAGCAGGCAATATCTCTCTTTTACTCTTTCAGGTAAGACCCCAGGTGGAGGTATCTCACGTGAAGGTGAGATGGAAGCTGTGGCCAGAGTACATCCTCAACACTGGGTTTTGTAAAGCATTTTTGTTTGGATTCATTGTGTCCCCAGGCAGGGTCCCTACTCCTCCTCCACTCTCAGTGCCTCAACAACATGAGACAGAGCAGCTCCCCAGGGGGAAGCAATTCCTCTAGAGATGACTCATATGCTTCCCTGACACTTTCAGGACCTTCACTTGTAACAATATGAGCTCTGTCTCCTCATGTCAGCTGTGATGACACTTCCATGGGGACTGAGTGCATAGGTCACACATGGTACTTGTTCCCAAACATTGTCCTTGCTCTGCCCCGTAGGCCTCTCTTTGAGACCCTTACGCACTTTGCCTCCCATCCATCTTCACAAGTCAGCCCCCGTAAAATGAGCATCTTTGATGTTTAGGATGGTATCTGAGTGTCCAAACTGCATATCCTTCCATACATACAGGAATCCATCCATATACCAACCCTCCCGCCATATACCATCCCTCTGCCAACCAATCCATGCATCCATCTATACATCTGCATGACTCCTTCCCTCAATCCGTGCATCCTTCCCTCTCTGCTTCACCACTGACTGTATACATACCCTTTCCTTTCTCTGTTGCCTTATGACATGTGCATGGTTCATGCCCCCACAGCTTCCACAGTCTGCTGGAGCTGCTTTTACTTCTTACCTTGGCTCATGATGTGGCAGAGAACGAAGCAGGAGCAGCCATAAGAGGAAAGCTGAAACTGTTTTGCTTCACAGTCCTGTGCAACCTACCTCCTCCCCTGCAAAATGAGGGCTGCTGCTGGCAGCCAGGCAGGGAGAGGAGGATGTTAGGCCTGAGGGCCAGCTCAGATATTTGGCTGGGTTGGTGGCAGTCAAGCAGCCCAGG
Organism: Todus mexicanus; assembly: GCA_013389965.1. Taxonomy (NCBI): domain Eukaryota; kingdom Metazoa; phylum Chordata; class Aves; order Coraciiformes; family Todidae; genus Todus; species Todus mexicanus. The sequence continues at coordinate 97,916 of WEIS01043353.1, forward strand.
CACCGCTTACACAACCGTCCACAATCAGAGTCCTGTGCAAAGGCTTTTGCCCAGGCTGTGGCTTTCCCAGACAAGCTCTGCACACAACTGGGCAGCTGGTGCACCCCAGCCCCTACCTGAGAGATGCTCTGGATGTAGCCACTGTGCACTGGATGGAGACGTTGACATGGACCTTTCCGCACCTCGATGCTTGAGACCTTCCCTGGCTTGTACTGTAGCCTGATGGAAATTATGTACCGAGCAGAACCCAGGCCATGTTATCCTGCACTTTTCTCCTGCTGGGCTTAGGCTGGTCCCTATCCCATGCCAGGGAGCTGGATCCATCCCTGCTCGATGTGGATGCAGCCCACAGGCTGCTTTGACCTGGCAGAGCTTCGGCATCCCCAGGCATGGTTTGTACCAGCTCCCCCAGCAATCTTGGCACAGCATCCACCCTGGAGAGGGTGGGATACAGCAGCAAGGCAAGCCTGGAAGTGCCTCTGCCTGCTCGGGGCAGGGTGCATCCAGGCAGGGCTCCAGCCTGCAGCAGGAAGCCTCCCGCTCACTCAGCGGCTGCACAAGCCACCAAAGAGCCAGAGTCTGGAGGAAGTGGGACAGGGTGGTGCCGGCACTGGGACTGCTCTCATGATCCCTTCCTGTTTTTCTTCTCCACAGCTTGACAGCAAAGTTGACTTTGGCATTTGGAGCCCTCTCCTTTATCCCAGATTTCTGCGCACCCCAGCCCTCCCTCTGCCTCTTCACTGGTCTGGTGGAGTGCCTTGTTTACCCATGTTCACTGCCAGAGTATCCTCTGCCCGGGGAGCTGGGGGTGCAGCACCCAACACTGAGCATCTTTGGCCCCACAAGAGCTGAATTTGCTGCTTTCTTGGGGTCCCTGATGACTGTGTGTCACATTTACAGGCTGCTGGGTCAGGGAGCTGAGCCAAGGGGCATCCCAGCAGGCAGTCACAGTGTGGGCAGGCATGCAGACCTCCTGCTCTTGATATCTCCAGCTGCCAAATGGGCAGTAGGTCCCATTTCTAAAGCTTTCATCAGAGAGGAAAGGGGTCACCCTCCGGCACCAGGGGTAGCAGGGATGTGTTGCATCTCCAGCTCTCAGGCTGCCCTGGTCACCACAACCGGGCATCCTCACTGCCTGTTGAGGCAAACCCCAGCTAAAGAAGGGGACACAGGGCTTGTCATATAGGGATGGCACAGCTATGGGTCTTCTCTACCTGTCATTTCTCATCTACCCATCTGAGCTTGCCTGCACAAAGCAGGCACATGCTCCCTTCTGGTGGTCTCTGCTCCTCCTGAGTCAGCAGCAACTCCCTTCTATTTTGAGCATGTCTGGACTTCCTGGAGGTCAAAAGCAGGAAGGATTCAGGGTCCAGAGCCCCTGGCCCATGCTCTTTCCCATTTTCTGGCCATTGTGTTCCTGTGTCCCAAGTATGTGCCAGCCTCTAAACCAGCACCATGTGCCAGGAAAACACTGAACTCAGCCTGCAAACACTGGAGCCACAGATATGGGATGGACATCGCCCGTGTTCAACAGCATCCTATGGACAAACAGAGCCCTGATCCCCTCCATAGCAGCAGGAGAGGGGGATCTGGAGGTGATAAGAGCAGGTTTCCAAGTGGGAAGGGCTACCCATGTCATGCTGGGGACTGAGGGGAAACAAGGGTGATGACATATCAGAAAGGGTGCTGGTGGGCTGGATGATGGGGGACCAGCATCAGTGGTGCTCAGTGACAAGACAAGAGGTAATGGACACAAACTTGAACATACGAAGTTCCATCTAAACATGAGGAGGAACTTCTTTACTTTTGAGGGTGATGGAGCACTGGAACAGGCTGCCCAGAGAGGTGGTAGTCTCCATCACTGGAGACATTCAAAGCCCATCTGGATGCATTCCTGTGTGACCTTTTCCAGGTGAACCTGCTTTGACAGGGGGGTTGGTCTAGATGATCTCCAGAGGTCCCTTCCAGCCCCTATCATTCTGTGACTCTGAGATTCTGTGACCAGAGTCCAGCAGATGATGGCAGCATGACACAGCTGGGGTAGGCAAGTTCTGGGATGCACCTGGGAGAGGGGATGTGGCTGTTGGACCCAGAAGCCCAGGCAGGGTGTGTCGCCTTCATATCTCCCCAGCTTGGTGACCTAGCTTACACGCTCTGGGGAGAGCCTTGCTCCTGTCCAAGGGTGGTGTCACCCCAGCTGCACACTGTAGATGGAGGGTTGACCCTCACCTCCCCAGTTCAGGGGGAGTGAGGGACTGAGACCCCACAAAGCCAAGCAGTAGCAGAAGCAGCCCCCATGTCCCCACACCCAGGACAGGAGTGCAGAGGCACCCAGTGAGGGCAGAGGGGTCTATGGGCACACAAGCTATTACAAAAAGCACAACCCTGCCATGGTCCTGTTGAACCTAGTCCCCATGAGGACCCATTTAGGAGGTCCCCTCCTCCAGGCTCCCTCTGCACCCCAGCTTCAAGGGCATCCCTGGGGCCCAGCCAGGAGTGAGATGTCTCCCTGGTGGAGCAGGCGCCGGGGCCCACCCTGCACTGGCTCCGCTCCCCTCGCTGCTGCTGCCTGAATTTCCACCCAGCCCCATCTGGATCTCGTCGGGCTGCTGGCGCTGAGCACCAGGGTTGGGAGGTGCCAACACATGGAAGCCATTAGAGGGGCCAGGCCGAGGGGAGGGGGCCACATGCTGAGCGAGGGGCTCTTTGTAGAAGGCCCTGTCCCTGCTGCTGAGCAGTGAGGGTGTGGGAGATGTCCCAGCAGCTGCCTGCACCCTCTTCTGGCACTCAGCAAGGGCTAACCCATGCAAGAGTCTCTTTCAGCCCCTCCAGGCTCCTGGGGAGGGGGCTGACCCCTTTGTGGACCAGCTCTGCTGCCTGTGCACCTCCTGCAAGGACTGTCCCCAAGCTGGCATCTTACCCAGTGCCCCTCACCTCTCCCCTGGCCCAGCACCATCTGCAAGGTGGTCTTGCTTGGGCAGTGCCAATGCTATATCCCCTTTATTGGCATGACTGCTCTGTCCAGCCACAGCACAGGTGAGAGTGGCAGAGGGACGGGGGTCCCTTCTGCTGCTGGTGGCTGGTGAGGGGTGATGGGCAGGGCACAGCACCCCGTGCTCACTGATGCCCAGCACCCCTGGAAGCCTGCATTCATGGTCCCCCTCAACACTAGGCAGTGAAGTGGGACTGGCTCAGCGTTTTATCCCCATGTGTTCAGCAGCGGTCAGCGGTGGGACTGGCCCGTCGCCCAGAGTCCAAGGTGCCTCCAGCCAGCTCCTGGTGGGCATGGGCAGCCCAAAGCTCCTGGAAGCAGAGCCTCTCTCCTTAGAGTCCATTCTGCACCCCCAACGTGCTGGGGGTTCTGGTAATGTCCATGGCCGTGGGGCAACCCAGGAGGTGTGGGGTCCTTGGAGGCCAGCAGTGGCATCAAGTTCCACACGTGGGCAAGCAGGTGCAGGGAGCAGGGATCGGCCAGGGCTCACTACAGGATCTGGGCCTCTGCCGAGAGAGAGGGCAAGGGGTCAGGGAAGGCACTGACCTGCTCCCACCCTTCGCAATGCCTCCCACACGTTCCCCCCATTACCCTCCCCCACGCCCTCACTCACTCGGCAGTGCCTTCAAGTGGGTGGCAGCAACCAAGAAGTTGTGGGGTTTGGTCTTGTCCTTGCTGTGTTTCCTCACCCGGAGCCTGGGGACAGAGCAGTGGTGGCTGAGGACTCTGAGCAGCACCCCTGCGCGCTGCCTGCATCCCTGGTGATCCTGCTCTGCATCCCCACCCGGCTGTGCCCAGCTGAGCCCAGTGACTCCAGCGGGTCAGCTCCAGGGCTACAGCAGGAGCCAGTCGTGAGAGCAGGGCTGGGATGGGGACAGGGACCGACGGCAGAGCACAGCATGGCAGGGACTGCCCAGCTGTGGCAGGATGAGAGGGAACCTGGGAACAGGACCAGCAGGCAGCGCCCAGGGCAGGACTCCCAGATTGTTAGCAACAAGGGCATCTTTTGGGGATATGGAGAAAAGTCCCATGGATGTGAGCTCATCAGAAAGGCCCCAGGCAGCCTGAGCAGCATGGCAGTGGGTGGGGTGTGCTGGGTATCGATGGTATTGATGCGGCAGGGAGGCAAGGGGAGCACAAACCACCTTATGGGGCCAGCGCGACGTCTCTTTGGGCAGGGAAACAAGAGCAGGGCTAGAGGGACATTGGACACCCCATGCTGAGGCTTTGGGTGTGATATTGGGAGGGGGACAGCAATCATGCAGATCCTTCTGTCTCAAAACTCAGCCTACCAGATGAGGACGGTGATGACGAGAACAGCAGCGAGGATGAAGAAGGCGAAAACCGAGAGGGACACCAGGACGGCCATCTTTTCCAGGGGGTCACTGTGGTCTGGGACAGAGAAACTGTCACAGCTGAGGTATGTCACAGCCCCCAGCACCTGGGGGACCCTATTGCAAACTCCTGAACACTCCAGCGCCCCCGCAACACACGGGTATCGGGCAAGAAACCCTTCCCATTACTGTCAGCCACACGTGTGCCCAGGCAGGCAGCTGCCTGCGGGCAGCCCTCACTCCTGCCAGTCACCTCCAGCTCTACTCACTGATGGGCTCAGGGTTTGGAGCCTGGGACGGCTCCTCAGACAGGTTCTCCAGGCTGGCATCTGTAGTGGTTTCCTCACTCGTTGTAGTGACCAGATCTGGAAGGACAGAGGAGATGGGGAACACTCACCCAAAAAGCATGGGCAGCATCCCGGGCACCCCACAGACAGGAGTGAAAAAGGGTGCCTTTGTGCTCCAGGGGCCACAAGGGTGCCCCTGGGTGTGAGTGTTGATCTGGGAGCCCCACTCTGCCCCAAGACTGTGGGGCTGCATTCCCAAATGGCAGCAGCACGGCTGCAGCCTGCCTGGGGCTGGGAGATGCTTTGCCCCTTGCAGCTCTGCCTCCCATCATGGGACCAGTTTTCGGATGGCACATGGAACCAGCTCTTTGGGTCAACTTTAAGAGACCCCAGGAGCTGGTACTTGCTTTGGGCAATATTTGTGGGAATGGGTGCCATGGGGAAGGGGCTGGAGCAGGGCAGTTCAGGGTGTGGGAAGGGCTTTGGGGAGGGATGGCACAACCCAGTAGGGCTGCTGGGGGCTGCAGCCTGTCTGTCCCCCTCGTACCTCTGACTGGCGTCGCCCGGGCCTCAGCACTCCACTCGCTCCAGTTCCCCGCATCCAGGAAATCCTTGGCACTGACTTGGACTATGTGCTCCAGCCCAGCGAAGGCATCTGTGATCACCTCAGACAGGTTCACTGTCTCCACCTGCACAGGGCAGACGGGAGATGTGTGGCAGGCAGGGGCACCCCTCGCTGCCCTCCCTGGCCCCATGCCTGCCCCACTCCCACGCCAGCTTTGCCTTTCCTCGCCCACCGCTTACCACGGACCAGGAGCGGTGGATGACGGGCCGGTACTGTAGCCGAAACCTGAGCTGGAAGTGAGGTTCCTTGGGCCAGGAGGAGGGGTACTTCCAGCTCACATGGAGCCGCCGTGGGGCCAGGGGAACGGGTTCTACCATCAAGCCCTCCGGAGGGTCCGGTTTAACTGTGCAGGAGAGGACAGGGAGCACTCATCACACCGAACTGCCATGCAGAGGGTGTTGGGCTCCCTGCTGCTGCCCAGGACTAGATGACCAGGGGATGGACGGACATTGGGACAGACAGATGGATGGACGGGGACTCACTGATGGCCTGCATGGTGACGTCGAGGAGGCGGAAGCGGGAGCCCAGGGGGTTCACCTCAGTGATGTTGAGGCGGTAGGAGCTCCAGAACTCTGACCCGTGGACGGTGCAGGTGCCAGGGCGGGATGGGTCCTGCAGGCACGGCCCCATGTGCCCATTCTTGTTCCTGCAGACAGGGAGGCAGGGCAGTGACAGGTTCTCCCCACCCACCACGCACAGTTTTCCAGTGCTGCCAAGGAGGTGACGTGTAGGGAGACCCCCATGCCAAGATCCTGGTGGAGGAGGCAGCCCCTGTTACGGCTCAGCTGCCCTCACCCCTCCAGAAGCTGGCACATCCCTCTGAGCATGACCAAAGGGACATCCATCCCAGCCCCACAGTCCCTCCTGGGAAGGTCCCCTCCAAGGAAAACCCTTCTCTCAGGCCCCCAGGTTAGGAAGGTGGCCCCTTGATCAGGACTCCCTCCCCTCACTCTGAGGACCCCATTGAGGACAGAGGCAGAGCGTTTGGGACAGGGTGCAAACCCCAGGGAGTGTTGCCAGGGTGGGAGTCGGTCTTACCTCCGCTTCTCTTCACCTGACAGTGATTTCTTCCTGTTGTGGACAGAGACAGAAAAGCAGGTAATAAGGACAAGGGGACAGCATGAAGCCAACCCCACTGCCACCCGGAGGAGGGATAAAGGTCTCTGCGCTCAGAGCAGCCCCGCACTCCCATATTGGCACAAACAAGTGACATGGCATGGCGGATGGGGCTAAAACTGTGCCGAGCCCTGCTGGCAAGCAGCCTGGCAGTAGCACCTGGGGGTCACAGGGAAACGAGGCAGCAGAGCGTCCGGAAGGGACTTCCTTGGAGGATCATCCTGCCAGCCCCAGGGTTTCATTGCACAGCACAGGTATGGGGACACTGATAAAACCAGCTCTTGCCACCACCCCCTCCCTGCTGAGCCCCTCACGCTCCACGCGCCCACCCTCCGCCAAGCCCCCAGTCTCCCACTCCTGCAGCTTTCAGCAGGGCTGTGCTTTATGAGCTCCGTCTGACTTCAAAGCAGCCCACTAATTCAGCCTGCTGGGATAATTAGAAGCAGCGATGCTGTCAGGGCTCCTTTCATCCTGGTGCATGTCGATGCGTTCGGCGGCTTGCAGACGACCTGCTTCTCTTCTATAGCCCCTCTGGTGCTGGCAGAGCCACCGGCAGGGTGGGAGCCTGCTTGTGCCAGCCCTCCAACGCTGCTGGGGGCCCCCCCTCAGAGCAAACAAATGGTTGGCGCTCTGCTCACTCCAAAACATGACCAGGGTACAGCATGGTCATTTGGGCAGGAGCTGAACCCAGGGCACGGGTCAGATGGCCAGGAGGATTTGGTGGTAATCCTTGGCTGGGACCCAGGGTTCAACCTGTAAAACCCTCAGTACATGTCCTGTGGGGATACATCACCTGTAGGTGGTGATGTATCTGGTGGGGAGGAAGGTCTCCACACTGGAGGTCCAGGAGCAGGAGAAATTCTCATAGTCGGATGCTCTGCAGGATACCAAGGGGACTCCTGGCAGGTCTGGGGTCCGGAGGGAAGCAACAGTCAGCGAGGGGTTCCCCAACCTGCAGCCCAGCCAGCACCCAAAGACCCCTCTGTCACCACAAAGTCCCATCTTCGCAAGCCCCGCCCCAGTGGGGCCACACACCCCCCATACCTCAGTTCATGAACATGCTACTTACGCCCCAGCCGAAGGGATACGGTGTGCAGGAGGCCACCATCCTTGTCGTGGCAGCTGTAGGTTCCTGCGGTGGCCAAGCTGGCATGTGGCAACAGCAGGGCTCCATGCTGGATGGTAGAGCCCTCTGGCAGCGCCGCGGCACCCGCTCGTCTCCACTGCACTGCCGAGCTGGGGAGGAGAGACCAGGCAGGTAGCGTTAGAGGATGAGGATGGCAAGGTCACCCCAGACTCCCCCTGTAAACCATCCCACCGGATAAATCCCTCAGCGCACACAGAAAAGACTTACCCATCGCGGGCACCGGTGCATGACAGGATCACGTCTGTCCCCACCTGTCCGTACTGCACACCTGGAAGGACACAAACATCCCCAGATGGGTTTAGCATCCTGTTTCTCCCCATGCCAGTGCTTGGGGCCGAGGTGATCAGCTCGGGGCTATACCCTCCCGGGGAGCTGGTTGCTGGCTGTGGGGTCTTCATTCATGCAGGTACCGCCACACGGGACCAGGAAGGACTGGTCCCAGCTGGGGTTGAGAAGTGGGCAGCTGCAGGGGGGCAGTGGCCAGAGGACACCCCTCACCGTGGGGTTGTGTTTCATGTACACCCTGACTCTGGTAGGTCTGTGCCTGCCTGGGGGAAATGGGAGTGTTCCCAAAGTCCCTATGACTGGGACATAAGGGACAGCATGGGGAGCTGGGGGGGTGCTCACCTTCCTCTCCCCAGCCCTCGGGGATGGCGAGGGAGGCTGACGCCAGGGCTGCCGCGAGGAACACCATCACCCTGCCCAGGCCTGGGATGGGACTGCGCATCTGGAGGAGGCAGAGTGGGGAGGGAGAGGGTGTTATCCCTTGCAGGGGGGCAGCCAGCGGAGTCCACAGCTTAGAGGATCCCTGCAAGAATGCAGACCCCATATCTCCCTTTCATCTTGCCCCATCCTGCTGGGGACAGCATGGGGACTGTATCCTTGGGGCCCCAGCTAGGACAGCTGGCAGGGTCTGTGCCACTGTCACAGCTGGTCCCTGCATGCTGAGAAGTCCCCATGCCTGAAGGGGGGATGCAAAGGGCAAACACTGACCAAGAGTTTGGCGCTGCGTAAGTTTGGACTAAGGGCTCTTTGCCACTGAAGTCCTGTGCTGGCAGCCCAGGGTGGTCCAGAGACCTGCAGCTGGAGCAAGAAGTGACTGAGGAGAAATTCTGGCCTGTATTTACATGGCAGAAGACAGGAATTAGATCTGAACAGGTTCCCACAGTCTGTGAGAGCAGGTCTGTGAGAGCTCAGACTCTACCAAGGAGGGGTGTGGCTGCAGTTCTGGTCTGTGCAGGTCTGTGTCCTTCCAGGTCATTTGGGGTCTCTGGACCTAGGGAGAACAGCCCCGAAATCCCTTCTTCCCACTCAGAGATCACCACTGGTTCTGGGGTAAGAAGTAAAGGTGATGCTGACTCATGGCTGTGCACCCAACTCTCCGTATGTAGGTCAACCCCAGCCACAGACAGGGGTCTCCCCACCATAGCACAGCCAGCATCACCCTGTCCATCCCAGCCAGCAGCACCTTGTCCACCCCAGCCAGCACCACCCCAAGGTGTCCATCCCAGCCTACACTTTCTGCAAATATCAGCCAGTATCATCCTGGCCAACCCAGTCAATGTCACCCTGTCCACAGCAGCCAGTGTTGCCCTGAGGTATCAATCCCAGCCTGCATCATCCCGCATATATCAGCCAGCATCACCCTGTCCACCCCAGCCAGTATCACTCTAAGGCATCCATTCCAGCCTGCATGTCCTGCACATACCAGCCAGCATCACTCTGTCCATTTCAACCAGCATCACCCTGTCCAGCCGGTATCACCTCGCCTGTGCCAGCGCGTATTGCTGTAAGGCATCTGTTCCAGCCTGCATTATCCTGCATATATCAGCCAGCATCACCCTGTCCACCCCAGCCAGCACGACCCTGTCTGCCAGCCAGCACCACCTCAGGGTATCCATCCTGGCCAGCATCATGCCATCCTCATCAGCAGAATCACACTGTCCCTTTCAGCCAGTCCTGCCTGCCTCCAGTAGGCACAGACAGTTGAATCACTTCTCCCCAGAAGACCCCCCTGCCCAGCCCCCACGAACGAGCAGGCCTGTTTATTTACACCAGTGTTGCTGGGCTCTGCTCCCATCTGTGGGCAGGCAGGGGCCAAAGGCATGGGAGGCAGTAAGCTCCCTGCCAGTCCCAAACCCAGGCTGCATCTCATGGGTTTAAATCCATGTCCCCCTGAGTCACTCGGGTTGAACAGCAGAGGGGCTCCAGTGAGGGATGCTCCAGCCCTACAAAGGCACCCCAGAGCAGCTGCTGGTTCCTCTCCTGCTGACAGGCGTCCACGGCTGCAGACCAAACCGTGTGGTGAAGGAAACAAGAGCTACAAGGTGATGTGCTGCAACCCAGTGAGGGCCAGGGCGAAGGCATGTGGCACTCTGCATCAACCCTGTCCTGAACACACCAGGCAGCCTCAAACACAAGTCCTAAATGTAAATAATTTCATAATACTGTCATAAGCTTTTCCTACCAAACCACCCATAGAAATGTTCCCAAGAAACATCAGTTAAAAGGTCTCTGCCAAAACTATGCTGGTAACTAACTGGGAACATTTGGCCTGAAAGTAAAATATTTTGGTGATGGAAAAAAAAAAAAGGAAGAAAGACTTAAAATACACTTAAAAGCAGCAACCCAAAATAACTCCAAACACCACGTGGGCCAGAGTTAAGAGGATGGTGCTGGTTGTTGGGAGGGTCAAGGAGAAAGAAGAGTGTGTTAGTGTGGAGACAGATAAATAGTTTTAAAATAAAACCATTTCTTCTCCTGGCTGCCCTGGGTTTTTGTACAAATGCTGTGAAGAGTGAAGGCAGAGCTGCTGCACTCGTCCCTCACCGTGCTGCACTGTGGCAGGGTGATACGCTCTGGCCGGTGGCTCACTGCTGACATGAATTTGCCATGTCTCAGAGCAATTGAGTGGTTCAGGGCCAGTCTGGAAAAATGACCCTGCAGCCGTGATGCTGAAAGGAATCTTTGCCTGCACAGACAAGGGAAGAGCTGGGAGGATGCCACAATTTGCAGCCAGCCACTGCTAAAACATCCACAAGGAACAGCGTAAGCCTTGCCTGGGCAGCCTGGGCAGCCTGGGTGTGGGTGATATTGCCCACAGACCCAGACCCCTGTGTGGTGGCAAAAGGCATCTCTATAGACCCCGTGCCCAGCTGCATCCCAACCCCTGCTCTCCACAGCAACCCCCCAGTGATCCCCCACCACTCACTCTGAGGGCCATCCTCTATCCTCCCATACTTCAGAAAACCTCTGTCCCAGGGTCCCCCCAGCACTTCCCATCCTCACCCCAACACCCTATGAGCTCCCCTGCCTCAGAAGGGCTCTTTTGGGCAGCTGCCCATCCCTGCCAGTGCAGCATGAGGGAAGGCAGCACCAAACCCCCCAACCCCAAAACATACCCTGGCTCAGTCAACGACCCACCTAAGCATTGCCAAAATCTAGCCATGAGTGAGCACCACCGCAGAGAGAAGCACCACAGCAAGCCCTTCCTCGCCTGCCCAAAGGCCACAAACAAAAGGGGAAGGAGCCGCAGAGCAGGGGAAGACCCAGAGCTGTGGCAGGAGGCCAGGCACTCCCAGCCAGGCAGAGCTGCAGAGCAGCCTGCGCAGAAAGGATCCCCTTAGTTTCTGCAACCAAGCTACAGGTGTGCAAATGAACGCACATAGATGTGTGCTATCAGGCCACTTTCCTTAGCGGCTCTGCACCCCGATGCACACAGGTGGAGAAAGCATCCCACTATGTTTGCACTGGCAGTGACACATCCCAGGGACAGGGAGTCCCAGCACAGCGGTTCTGGAGCCAAGCCGGGACAGAGGGAACAATCAGAGCTTTTCTTCCTCCCTGCATGCTAATCCTGGCCAGAGAGGCGTCTGCCGCCCGCCTGGGGCTGGATGACCTCCCGCGGCCAAGGCCAGACCCAGCCTGGGGCTGTAGCTTGGACTTAGCAGGCAGGGCAGTGGTGTCAGACTCTGCTCCCTTGACGTGGGATGTTCTTGCCACTGTCATGTCCAGGGTGACCAGGCTGTGTGTGACACCTGCAGAAGTGAGCCAGAAACACAAGGTACCACACTCCATCCTGCACCAAACCTGCTGGTCCACTGGGCATCATCTGAGCTCATCCAAAAGCTTTTTGGGAGCTGCAGGGAGAAATCCTGCTGTGAAGCCCTTCCTGCTTTGAACCAAAGCATCCCCCAAAATCACAGCCATGCACACCAGCACTGATGCCCATGTGGGGTGTGACAGTCCCCTCAGCACAGCTGCTCTGTGCCATGCCCCGTTGTGGCTTGGCAAAGCTTGACGCAGATCCTAGGGGAGGCCAACTTTCCATTGCGCTCAGCGCTTTGAAAGACAGTGGGTTCTGGTTGCGGGGTTTTTTTCTTCTTCTTTTTTCTTTTTTTTTTTCCTTTTCATTTGAAGTCGCTCTTCAAAGGGAATGAGCCACAGGCAGAGCTGAGGGGGGTGGGACACAAGCAGATGATGTTGTGCCACAGGGCTGAAGATGGCAGTGGGGAGATATGGGATGCTCCCCACTGAGCACAACAAGCTGGGATGCCTCCTAACCTCTCCCCAGGGTGGTCTGGGGCAGCCTCACTACAATAGAGATGTGACAAGTAAGACAAACAAAAAGCACTTGACTTGGCAGGTCTGCCCACTGTGTCACCCTTGGGCCCTGCCGGAGCTATCCGCCTGCAAAAAGCTGCTCTGCAACAAGCAACACCTGACGCCAGCTGGTTTTAACACTCTGGAGATCTCAGCACACTGTACTCCTGCGCCTGAGCTGGGGGAGCATCCCTGGCCCCGCAGCCCAGACCCTTCTCTCTGCCAGTGCCTGCTATGGGAAACACGTCCCGTGCCCAAGGGTGGCTGTGGTTTGAAGCGGCAGGAGTTTCCCCTCTTCTTGCTGTCCTGAGGGGCTGGGAGCATAGACCTCCACTAACCCCCTCTCCTCCTGGCAGTCCTGCAGAAGTGCTGTGCTCTGCTCCAATGAGCTACAGCAGGTCCTCAGCCCATCCCCGTGGCTGCTGATCTGTCCAGAAACCCGGCAGCATCCCAACCCTGCAGCAGCAATGAGCTCCATCCTCACTGCTTCAACATGCACCTTTGGGGCTGGGGGAGTATCAACTCTGCTGCTGGGATGGACCCCTGCAACCAGCCATCCCTGTTCCCTAGATGCTGCTGGCACTCTCCCAGCTGCTGGGTGCCCAGAGAAAGCCCAGCAATGAGTGCTGGTAGGGAGGGAAGCATGTTTCCAAGCACCTCCAGGGCCACTGAGGATGGGTGTAGTTCCTAGGACCACCAGCAGCATCTTGGGGAAACTTCTCACCCACTCTGGGCACTGCTGGGGTGATGCTCCCCAAGCCCAAGGGGAGAGCTCTGTTCACTGTCTCCAGCCCCTCCGATGCCTTGGGGACCTCAGAAAGGGCTGCTTTCCTTTGCACTGCTTTGGTGGGGTGCTGAGCACCCACAGGCCCCCATTCCTGCTAAGGTGGGCACCATGCCAGGCTGCAATGAGCACACACACATGCACACCTGCAGCCAGTGCAACCCCAGCACACTGGAATTACCCCCATTAAACCAGTAAAACCAGTTGCAGCCCTCCCGTGATGCCTGTGCAGTTCAATAAGCCCTGCAACTCAGCCTGAATCGGGGGCTAAGCCCAGTACAGTCCCAATGTGGGGCTTGACTCAGGGGAGACCAAACATGGAGTTATACTCCACAGAGACCACGAGCAGGATTAAATCCCACTCAGTCCAGGAGTGGGATTAATCTCAATTTAGCCCGCAAATGGGATTCGATCCAGTACAGTCCAAACTTGGGGTTAAATCCAGCTCAGCCCAGGAGTGGGATTAAAGCCAGCTCAGCTAAAATGTGGCGCTAGACCCAGCAAAGCCCAAACATGTGGTTATGCAGTCCGAAGGTGGCGTTAAAGGCAGCACAGCTCAGGAGTGGGGTTAACCCCAGTTCAGCCCAAAGGTGGGGTTAAACTCCAGCTCAGCCCAAACACAGGGTTAACCACAGCACTCTCCAGATGTGGGGCGAATCTCCATGCAGCCCAGAAGTGGGGTTAATCCCCGTTCAGCCCAAACACACGATTAAGCCCAGCACCGCCCAGGGAACTAGTCCATCTCCACAACCAAGTAAATACACATCTCCATCCAAAACAGACCAACCCCCCACTGACATCCCCTGGTGATCCCCAGCTGACCACAGCCCCACTGGTGTCCAAAGCCAAGCCCCAACACCCCCCATATCCCAAGGGTCACCTCTTTCCTCCGTGAGGCCAGCAGCTGCTAGCAGGACCCGGTGCTGGGGGGCCAGGGGGCTACCACACACCTCGGCATGCCGGCTTCGTGGAGGTCAGGCTCTGCTCTTACCCCAGCCGGGAAACTCCCGCCCCAACGCCCCGATTTCCGCCCTCTCCTGCTCCATCCCGCGGGAAGAAGTCTCTGGCTCCCGGTTGTAACCGGAGGCATCGGCAAGGGCCCAAACAGCGAGGGCTCTGTTAGCAGCCAGCAGCCCCGACGCCACGCCAGCTGGCAGCGTTGCATTCAGAGCAGGGAGAACAGGGCCCCCCCCCCCCCGTCTCTGTCCCCATCACTACACTCCCCCCCTTGAAGCCACGTGCCAGAGAAATTCCTAAAAATAATCTCCCGGCTGTAAAGAAACCCACCGGTGCTCTAGCTGTAGCGCTGGTGGGTTTCTTTACAGCTGAGGGAATATGTTTAGTATGGAAGGATGGAGTTGTGGGGGTTCTGTCGTTGGCACAGGGCTGTTGGACAAGGATGGGCACAGTGCTGTATCTGGGGACACGGGTGGGACCAGTGAGCAGGGAGCTAGGCCACCCTGTGATTAGAGCAGGGTGGGAAAGTTTTTTCCTGTCCCAGGAACGCTTTAAGATTTGGGACATTCTTCTGCCCAGCCTGCAGAGGTTTTGGTGAAGTTGCAGCTCCTGGCATGGTGGGGAAGCCACGTACCAGCCTGCACCCCAGTATTTCACCACCCCAGCAGCATCTGAATCCCCCAGAACAAACTACCCCTGTAAGCTGGCCCTGGAACTGATACAAGAGCATATGCATCCATATATGTAGGGGACAAACATGTATGTACACTCATGTGAATACCCCATGCAAGCCCAGCTCTTTCTGATTCTCTTGATGAACTCCAGCCTAAAGCTGGGAACCCTGAACAGGACAGGGGCCCCACAGCATCCCCCTGCCCAGTGCTCCCCCCATCCCTCCCCATGCTCCAAAGCTGGCCAGTGCCTGGGAGCCGTCAGGCTCAGCTCCATCTACAAGGCACGAAGGTGCCCGGGTCAGCCAAAATACCGTGGGGTACCAGGGCCAAAATAAACAGGTCACCATACACCCCTCCCAGCTAGCAATTTGTTGTCACTCCTCTTGCAAAACAAATTCCCTTTTGGGATGGAGAAGGGATTTCAGGTGTCATTAAGGGCCACCTGGGCGGACAAATACAGCCACCACCAAAGAGTGGCCCACTGGCAGTGTACCTGCACAGGGCGGGAGGATGACAGTTGCAGACCCTCACCAATGTGTGATGTGGGGATACCAGTGCCAGGTTTTGTCTCCTGGTGGGATAACCATGGCCTGTCTTCTCCGAGCATGGAGGCAATGCTGTTTGCTTTGCTGAGAGGATGCAGCCCAAGGGATGAGGCAGAGTGTGAGGCACATGGCAGGGATAGAGGTTGGAGAAACACCTCACTGTGGCAGCATCCATGACCCTCATCTTGTGCCAGGTCAGTCAGATGGCAACCCCCAAGCCAAAGGGAGAGGTGGAGAAGTGGCAAGATGTGGGGAAAAGCTGGGGCAGAAGTCTGCTGCGGAGGCTGGGAATAGGGGCTGAGCCCTGCCTAAGTTGAGAAGGTTGGAAAAACATTGTCTGGCTCATTTTCTGCTGGGGAAAAAAAAACCCCAGCCAAGTTCTCCTGAAAGATTAAGTGCGATCGTATTCGAGCAGGGGGAAAGCAGGGCAACGTGGTGAGCGTGCTGACACATCTCCTTCCACGATGCTGGAGAGATGCCCTGGCCCCACTCGGGGCCAGCTCTGTTTACAGGCTCCTATTGTCTCTTTTTTCTCCTTTTGGTTTATTCTTCCCCCCTCCAATGTTATAGTTCAGAGTAAACAAAAGCAAGCAGCCTCTCACTCCAAACATTTCAGCCATCCCAAACTTTCTCCGGAGGGGGGCTGCCCGTGGAATTTTCCTCGTCCAAAAGAATTTCGAAATGTTCCCGTTGCAGCCTGCTCTGACTGGAGGCCAAGGCAGCTCCGAAACCCTTTGTGAAATGCTCGAACTGCCCTTTCCACAGTTCTGTCTCCAGATAGAGGCACCAAGGACGAGCAGCCACTGTGCCCCAAAGCCTCCCCACGCACAAGGAAACCCTCCAGCCTGGCACATTCGCCAGAGGGAGAAGGAAGACAGAGGCACACGCCAGCCTGTACAATCCCCCCAATGCAGCCCATCACCTGAAGGGAGCCAGCAGGTCCTGGAGAGGCCAGATCCCACTTACTATATTTTAAGCTTCCGCTAGAGATACTATTGCTCTGAGATGGCAATGCTGGTGGCAAGTGCTTGGGTGCACCAGGAGAGGTGTGTATCCCAAAGCACACAGTATATCCCTTCACAGGCAGTTCTCCGTAGCACCAGCTGGAGGGAAGTGGTTGAAGCGGTTGCTGGAGCTCCTCAGGGGAGCTATCAGTGGCACCTTGGGCACCAGGTGGGCAGTTTGTACCAGTGATGCCTGCTCAGTGCTTGGGCAGACAGAGGAGGAGGGGATGACGTGCTGCATCCATCCCTGAGGATGGAGTAGGATCACAGAACCATCCCCTGCACATCCCTGGAAGACAGCACATGGAAGGGAGAAGGAAATGTCCTCCAGGATGAGCCACGGGTGCTGTGTGGCATCCAATGGTGTTGCTCTTCTCTGGCCATTTCACACTGTTGGGGTGCGCACCCCAGTCCCAGAAGAGGTGGGACCCCAACATGGACAAGTAGAGACCCCCAAGAGCTCTCTCGGCTTTGGCTAGGCACAGACATGGTGTGAAACCCGTGACACCCTGGCATGGAGATGCCAGCACTCCACAGCCCACTGGTAACCCCTGGTGCCCCCCGAAATAACCAGAGAGAGAGACGTCCAGCCAAAAAGCCCCACAAGAAAACCAGCAGTCATGGGAAGAAGCACCCGAAACTCAGCCCAGCCTGGATTTGGCTGTCGGTGCAAGTCATTGTGGTGGCCTGGCACACTGATGTCCCCAGCTCGCTTTCCCAAAAGGTCCCTGGATGGGTGTCACTGGGTAGGTGGTCCCACAGCCTGACACACACCCGGACGTGCTGGGGAGTCCGCGCATCCCCCGTCCCCAGGCAGAAGCAGATTTTGGGGGCTGTGACCCCTTGACTCACCCATGCTGCCACCCCAGGAGAGCAAAACCTCTCTGGTACCCATTGCACCCCCCTCCCACAGCATCCCTGTGCCACCGCTGCAGCACTGGCGGGGAGCAGATACCTCAGCTTCACGCTGGATGGGGGTCTTGCCGTGGGACAGGGCTCCACGAGGTGCCCCCGCTGCCTCTGCACCATCTCCCTGTGCCGCTTCACTGGGCTCTCCTCCTCTGTGGAGGCTGCTCAGTGGCTTGGCGTGGGAGTGGTCCTACCCCTCCTCCAGCAGCCCCCTCCCCTGTAAAGGGGCCAGGCAGTGGCTGCGCAGGGAACAGAGCCCCCGGCATAGCAGATGGGGTCTGTAAGGCGAGGCTCCCCCAGGTGTGTTTGCTTTGGCCAGGGCTCAAGTCCACCTAATTAGAGCTATAGAAAACATATATTAAAAAAAAAAAAGAAAAAGAAAAAGAAAAAGAAAAAGAAAAAGAAAAAAAAAAACCGAGGGGGGAAAAATAATCCTCTCCCCCGTGCTGGGGCCCAGAGTTTGGCCGGGGTTTCTCGGCAGGCCAAGCGCAGGCGATACAGGCTCTGCTGGCAGCAGCCCGGGGAGGGAGGGGTGTTTGTGGATATTAAAACGCAGTCGTAAAGGAGAATAAAAGGGCAGCCTTGTTTCGGAACGAGTCTCCGAGGCTTTCCCCTCTCCCGACATGCTCGGCACCTGGACAGCAGCAGGAGCAGCTCCCCCTTCCCGCAACCCCCCCCAGCTCACTCAAGGGCTGGGGCGCTAGTGGTGAGATCCCAACCCTCAAGGGCCAAAGCCCAGCACCTTTGGGTGGGAGCGGGTTTGGGAGGCCCCCGCCTCTGCAGCCACCCGCACCGGGTTAAAATAACAGCTGGCGGAACGCGCACCCCTGCACACCCCTTCCTCCACACCCCCGCAGCTCCCTGCCTTCCCCTGCCTGCTGCCCAGCCTGCGTGCAGGCAAGATTGCCCAGCTCCAGCTGCTTGGCAGCAGCCACATGGCAGCACTGCCCGTATTTTACCGCCAGGCCTCTCCCTGCCTTCCCAGTCCAGGCAGAACAAGCCGGACGGTGTCTTGGCCAAGGTTTAAAATTAGCCACAGGCACCCAACACCTCCAGCGCCCACGCAAAGCAAGAGGCCATGGCGGAGTCCCACATGGCTCCCTGGCACCTTGGGGTCTCCCCCATCTCCAGGGACCTGCAAACCTCCACAGAAGCCGTCTCTCTAGGACGTCTCCCCGAATCCATCCCTGAAGCATGACCTCTGCCTATATGTTGTCATTCCAAGGTCCAAAAAGTCACACCAGGAGGGTGTGAAGCAGCCACGGGTGTCAGTCAGGCATAGGTGGCCCCATCCTGGCCCCACCTACTCAGCTGGAGATGCCCGGTGCGCATCTGGCTGGCCCAGGGCAGCAAGGAGGAGGCAGCGGGCTCTGAGCCCTCCATCCATCCCTGCCCCCATCCAACCCCCTTGTCACTCACGGCATCCTCCCACAAAAGAGCAAGCTCACCAAGCCCCCAATCAATCACCCCAGCTCACGGGGACCCCGGGCACACCCCATCCCCAGCCATAGTCCGAATGACTAACGCCCCGGCAAGCGAGCCGGGTGCCGTCGGGGCGAGCAGGGCCTGTCCCTTGGCCGCGCTCCCTCCCCGCAGCGGTGAAATCACGTCTGGAGAAAGCATGGGGAGGGAGATGCCGGGTCACCCCCCGCCTGCTGACTTCCCAGCGAGGATGCTCACTCCCTGCCCGCTGGCTGGCTGCCCCTGCTCTGCAAACCCCACATCCCAACAGAGGGATGCTCCAGACACACAGCCTGCAACCGAGCCGCACATCTCGTCTCCACCTCCCCCTCCTCGCTACAGACCCCAGAGCAGCACCCCAGCTGCAGGAATGGCTGTGAGATGCAGAAACGCGGCAGCAAGCCCCAGGCACTCCTAAAAGTTCTCCTGGGGAGCAGGCAGAAACCTCTAACCTCTCTCTAACCTCTCTCGTAGCAGTGCAACCGTGCCAGAGCCTGGGGGACGACCGAGGGTGGCAAGGGGACTGCTGACACCCCCCACGGCAGAGCAAAGTGGCTTGTGAAAGGAGCCGATGCCTCTGGCAGGCTGGAAACACCGTTGGGCAGCATCAGAGGAGATGGTAAGAGACAGGCCACCACTGTTCGCCTTCGACCTGGCACACGGCACGCGTCGGCTTTGACGGGGGTGACTAATGCAGCTCTTTAAACGCCTCCGCCGGCACGGGAGCGTGGCTCCGGGTTAGGGTTTAATTATCTGCCTTCCTCCGCAGCCCGAGCTCTCCTCTTGCTGAACCGCTGCGGGGACCCCAGGGATGTCGTCCATCCCCGCCCCAGCCAGGGCTGCTGGCACGGAGCGAGCGGGGCCGCGGCGGGGAGCTGGCCGGGAGCACGCCGAGGCTGCAGCTGGGGGCTATAAAAAGCACGGCTGTGGTATGCAGCGAGGCACTGTGAGAGGGGAATAAAATAAAATCAGGTGGTGGATGAGTCGGGTGCTTGCTTCTGCTGCACCAGGGCTGGCTCCCCATCATCCTTCGCTTGCTCCCTGCCCAGCTGACAGCCCGGTGAGACTGAGGCAGAGCGAAGAGCTGATATTTGGCAAAGGATGGTGGACGCAGGGCTGGGTCAGCAGGCAATGGAGGGGGTCAGGAACAGTTGCTGATTCTGGCACGTGGGCTTCTGCCCAGTATGGAGACATCGCAGCCACCCCTCGCTCAGCCCAGAGATGACGGATCCAGGCACTCAGCCTTCTGGCAGCTTGCACCAGAAGATTAACCGTGCCCTTTGCAGGGTCGGCTGGCACACCGACAGCAAAAGTGGGCACCACACCATTGCTGAGCACCCCCAGCAACCAGGGTGCAGCAGGGACCTCACCCAGAGGGGACAGTGATGGCACAAGCCGGGGAAAAACAGGGCTCCCCTTGGGCTGGTATGAGCTCCACACTCAGAGACACACTGTGTTTGCACAAGCCTGAGAGGCAGAAGGTCAAATTAATTTTAAACCTGAATAAACAAGGAGAGAAGGCAATGCCAGAGCTCACTCTTCCCAGCAGGGATGCCCAGCAGCAGGGCACAGCACTCATGGCACAGCTGTGCCCAGCCTGGGTACCAGCAGGACTCAGCCCTGGGGCTCCCATCACCCTAGGAGAGCTGGGAGAGACCCAAATCCCAAATCCCAAACCCGGGGGCCTCCCTTTTCCGCAAGGAGCTCCTGGCTGAGTCAGTGCTGGCAGCTCCCTCTCACCTTTGTAAAATCCCTCCGGCTTCCACAAGGAAGCACGCACCCCAGGACCCCTGTCCCACCGGGAACAGCACCAGGGGGTGTCAGCCCCCGGCCATGACACACAGAGCAGTCTTGGGAAACAACCAGAAAGAACAGAAAAAAAAATATTAAAAAAATTGTTTGTGGGTCAAGAGGAAAATGGAAAAAAAAAAAAAAAAAGCAGTTTGTGTTTTTCGTGCCAAAAGGAAAATGAAAACCAAAACATTTTGTTCTAAATGATAGGCCTTGTTTAGTTTTCAGTGGTTTTACTTTTTTAAACCAGTTTTGAGTTAAATTGAGCTAAATTTGGCTTCCAAACACTACCTTGGGGCGGGGAATAAAATAAAATTGAAAAAAATAAAAAATAAAATCAAAACAGCTCATTTGGAAAATGTCAGAGTGAAATGCTACGGCTTTTCCAGCCTGTGGAGAGCCGCAGCTGGGTGCTGAACCCAGCCTCAGCTCACAGTTTGCGACGGCCTCCCCAAAGCAGCTCTTTTTTTTTTTTTTTTCAGAAAATAAAGCAGCTGCTTTGCCAACTGACAGCCAGGAGGGCTTGTACCCTTGCACCCAGCTCCCATTGGGGATGTCCCCTCCACCCGTGCTGGTCCCTAGGACCTGCTGGGGCACGGTGAGACCCCGCTGCAGCCGGCAGCTGTGTGTGTGAGCTGAATCTGAGCCGAGCTGTTCTCCAAAACTCCTCTTTAAATGTCTTTTCTATTAGGTCAGCATTCCTGTGTCGCCCGGGGAAGGTGGTTACGGCCGGCAGCCCGGCACACAGGCTCCTTGGTGCTGGCTGCTGGCTCTCCGTCAGCAAGCAGCCTGCCCACGCTATTAAATTACTGAGAAAAATGGATCGTTTCACCAAAGATTAGGTTCAGGAATCTCTCACACCGTAGCAAGGAGAGCTGGTAATTGGAAATTCATAGAGCTGGCCACAAACGCTGCCTCCGGCTCTGTTCCACCCTCCTCTGGCTGTGGCAAGGGATGGTGGAGAGGCATTCACTGCCATCCCTGAAACGCTGCTGCTGCTGCTGGAGATGCAGCAGCAACATCACCCCCAGTGCTGCTGAGGTCCTCTGTGTATCCCAGGAGAGCTAAATGCTGCTGAAGGGTCCCTCTGCCCTTGGTAGATGAGGAAAAAAAGCTTTGAGGCATGTGGAGGAAGAAAACCCTCCATGCACAGGCTGGACCTCCTTACCATTAACCACCCTGATGGGCATACGTCTCATAGGGACATTGTCTGGGGATACAGCAGGACACACTGCCCCAACACCCGCCTCGCTATTCCATCTGCACCCCAGGGGTGAAAACCAAGATGACCTTACCCACAGACCTTGCCTCACTTAATGTCCTTCACCCATCCCAGGCACAGCACGAGTACAGCTGCTGCTACATCTGAACCCAAACATCTCAGCATCCTCTCCTCCCGGATCACTCCGAGTCCAAACCTCAGCACCTTGCTGGCTGAGCAGAGCCCTCCAGGTTATCTCTGGGGCAAACTGCCCAGCTATCAGCACTGCCAGAGAGCCCAGCACCTATCTGCACCCTCGAGGTGGGAAGGAGGGATGGTGGCATGCAGCAAACCAAGAGATGTGTCAACAGGATGCTCCAGGAGACCAGCCCCTCCAGAGTTCACACTGGCTGCTCCCTGTGCTGTCACGGCCACAGAGGAGCCACATCCTGCTTCGTGCAGGTACTGTTTGCCCTTAGGTGCTGGGGTGCAAGGACTGTGGGCTCGGCCCCAGCTGTAGAAAGGAAACAGAGCCCGGCACAAGACTGGGGAGGTCAGGGAAAAGGGACAGATCCCTGGGTGCAGCCACGCTCTGGCCATAGAGCTGCAAAAGTCAAGCCAGGATGGGGTGGAGCAGCCTCGGAGGAACTACAAAACAGCTCCCCAGGAGCCTCGAAGGAGCTAAAAAAATCAAAACCAGCCAATGTACTGAGGAACCCCCCGGGGTTGCGTGTTGGCCTTTGCAAGGCAAGGATGGAGCAATAGCTGGTCGGGTCCACCAACTCCTCCTAAGCCTTAAGGCCTCAGGCAAAACTCATGGAAAGCAAAGGAAAGGCTGCTGCAGATCTCCCCAGGGGCCAGTCCCGGCCCTGCAAGAAAGTCTGGGGAGATGCCAGCTGGCCTGGGCACCCTGCATGACAGCGGCTTTCGCAAAGCCAAGCCAGGACACTGCGCCCAAGCCATCCCTGGGGACCTTAGCAGGGCTGTTGCAGCACAGCTGTCAGGAGCTCTGTCGCAACACTGGCACGGTTTTTTCCTAGCTACTTTTGCAGGAAGGCGAGGGCTGAATTGTGCCTTTCAAAGCGTTATTGAATTCAAAAGGCACTGATATCCATGCTAACCTTCATCAAAGAGGAACTGGCAAGGACCCTGGCTCCAACTGCGGTTATCAGACTGGCCAGGATGAAGCGCACAGGGTTTTCAGTCCCAAAGGAAGGGACTGGTGAAAGCACAGGAAGATGAAGGAAACAGCTGGACAGGCATTGCTGCACCAGCCCACAGGGACGTGCTCCAGGGAGGCCGTGTTAGCCCCACTGCCTCCCAAGAGCTCATGTGCGGGGACATCCACACCTCTTAGGGCTGCCAGCAGGATCGCAGGAGGCAGCTCTGAGCCCTGCTTGGGGCTCCATAAGGTGGGACAGGTCTTGAGGGCCGCCACTTTCTGCCAAAGTCAGAAGATCCTCCCCAGGCTGCCACAGAGACGATGCTCCTCCAAAGCTGGCAACTTCTCCCATCCCCTTGCCCTCGGGGTGTCTCCAGCGTTGGCTTTTCAACAAGGCTTGGCATCCCTTGTTTCCACTTCAGAAGGTGGGGTGAACCAGAAGATGCCCGAATTACCTCCTTTCCCCCCTCAGGATTTCATTAAATGAAGGAGCCCTAAAGTTTTCCTCCTCTCCCTGTAAGGCAATTTCTGAGGGGCCACCATTGTTTTTATTGGGCTGTTTCTGTTCCAGCCATCTTCATACCGACAGGGGGGCACCAGGGCTGAGCAGCCTCCAGGGAGCCCTAGATTTATTTCCAAAGCGCTTTCAGCGTCCTCCCCTCTCCTGGTCAATGCATGGTGTTACCCGCGGTCCTCTGGCCATCATCACCTGCATGGGCCAGCCCCACATCCAACTCCACCAGGTCTCACCCAAGGCCACTCCAGCCTGTGTGTCCTCTCCAAAAGCATCTTCAGGAAGTGTGTATGAGCAGAACACTGGCAGATGTGACCTCCTGACCAGACCCTTCTGAAAACCTTCGTAAGCTTTTTCAGCAACGACCAAGCCCCGCTGGAGCATGCCCAAGCTCTGCTCGTCAGATGTGACCACAGCACACGGTCCTGGTAGGATGGAAGTAAATCAGGTCTTGACAGATTTCTTATCCCACTTCTCCCGGACCTCCCCCACCCCGAGCACCAAAGGAGAAGGAGATGTTTGCCAGGTTTCTTTCCCATGTCCCAGACTCATACCACTAGAGAGAAGAAAGAATTGCATGTTTCAGCCCAGCCCTCCTCCTGTACTGGAGAGCCCAGCACATGCTCCAGGAGCTGTGGGCGCTGTGACTGTTCAAAAGAGCCTGAAGCTCACCCTATTCCACTCCTCTGTCAGGGTGACTCAGATCTGGGAAGCAGCCAGACTCGCGAGATAATTCCTATTAACATGCTGATCACCGACACCACAAACCTGCTTCTAATTTCCAGAGGAATTTTCCTTTTTCCATGGAAATGGTCCATGGGAATCTGGCTCTTAGAGAAGACGACTCAACCACAACTGCAAGGCATCTGCATCCTTCCCCACCTTCACAGCCTGGATGAGTGGAGAAAACCATCACTGGGAAGGCAGAGAGATTTGCTGGTAGGAATTCGGGTCGCAAGGTCACTACACACCCAGCTGGAGAGATTTGGTGATTTTCACACATGTGATGCTGTTGTAACCACAAGAACACTTAGAAAAACCAAAAGCTCTCTAAACATCCCAGCAAGTCACCCCAGACATCCCAGGGCTAATTCCTGATGTTGGCTTTGCATTAGCATGCCATATGCTGGCGAGGCCCCGGCACATTGCCTGTAGGGAAGAGCTCCCATCCCGTCCAAGCTCCATCCTTGGCTACATCTTCGGCAGGGGCAGAGCCATCCTCTCCCATGCCTGGACAAGAACAGGGGGGAAAAGCTGAGAGAGTAATGAAATTTTCTGCAGAAAGAAAAGCCGAGCCGCAAGCCGGCACCTGCCCCCTCCTGTGGGAAGCATCTCGTGAGGGGTTTTCCTCCAGAGCCAAACCCGCGGGAGAAGAGGAGGCAAGAATTATTCGGCTTGTTTAACCTAGTGAGGAAGCTATAAATACAGCAGGGTAAACACCGGAGAGGGAGAAGAGGTCTTGAACTAAAAGCACAATGTTGGCACAAACCCACAGGGGAATAAGCTCTCCAGGAACACATTTGGCAGGAAACCGGAGGGAGGTTGAGCCCTGCATGAGCAGGAAGAGTTCGGAGTCGCCTTTGAAGAAGAGCGGAGCCTAAAGAGAGGGTCTGAACTGAGCACTCAGCTAGTTTGTGGCAAGTGAGGACGCCACGCACCGTCATCACTCATGGAGGTTTCCTCGCTCGGGATGGTCCAGGAGAGCTGGGGGCGAAGGGCTGTGGACGCAGGGTCCCTGCAGACCAGTGGATGCAGGTGTGGGCTGCCTGGGCGCCCACCCAGTGTGACAGCTTCTGATAAACCCAGCAGCTGCAAAATGGAACCGCTGCTCCTGCTGCCACGATGAAGACGGCGGGGAGACTCGCCGCACCGTGAGTCATTCATTCATCCTTCACAAACAGGGCCCGCACTCAGCCAAGCATCCTCCTCCCCACCCCCTGCCGCTGGGACAGCTCTCTGGGATGGGGAAAAAGTGGCTTATCAGATATAATCAAGTCAAGTTTTCCCCTCCCTGCGAAGTTCCTGTTCATGGAGCAGGAGGCAGGGCAAAACCAGAGCTGCTGGAAAAGCTTCCTGCCGACAGCCTCTGCCTTTGGCTGCGCTCCCCAGGGACCCCTTGCCACCAGCCTACTGCACCCCACATCCTCTGTTCACACGCCACTGGTGAAGTCCAACCCTGTGCACAACTCTGTTGGTACTGCTCAGCCCCTGTCCCTTTACACCAGTCTCACTTTGACAGCCAAGGTCAGTTCTCACCTCTGCAGAGAGGAGATATGGCCCACTTCACTCCCCTCCAAAAAGGCCAGATTAGTGAAACCAAGGGTGTGTGGGTGCTGGAAGGGCACAGAGGGCACATTGTGACCATGTCCCACCCCTGTCCCTGCCCCAGGAGGGACCTTTACCCGGCTCGCAGCTCCCCATGAAGCTCCTCTGCCCTGTGCCAGGTTGAGATGCCGTGGGCTTCGTGCAGCCCTGTGCATAACCACGCTGCGACCTGCCCTCCTACAAACAAGCGGAGTGCAAACACCCTACCTTCTCCTGCAAATGTGGTGGCCAGACGTGGCTGCAGCCTGCCACGAGTGAGCACCTCCTTGCACATAAGGTGCTGAGCCAGAGCCAGGCAGCTCAACACTGGCTGTGCCACCAGCGCCAGTCAGTCCAACACCAGTTTGGGCACTACAACACGTCCATGAGTTGCTGCAGCTCTGGATTTCTCCCCATGGAGACCTGGAACAAGGATTTCCAATGGACCCACAGGCCATGTCACCGTGGGGTCTTGTTTTGGTGACAGCGATGTCTGGGCCAAGCTGAGTTCTGTGATCCTCTCGTCTGACACCACACACCTGCCCGGAGCCAAGGCTCGGAGATGGTCTGAGGGCTGCCACAGCCACCCTGTGAGGGTGGCAATGGGCGCAGCCTGGGGCTGGACCCTCGCAGAGGCTGGCAGAGGTTGGCAGAGGATGGAGAAGTCATGACTGAGACAGCATCCCAGGGCAAGGAGGGACAAGGCAGACAGAGAGCCGTGCCAGTGCCCGCGCATGGGAAAGCGCCTCTTTCCGCGCCTCTATTAATTGGGAGCAGCTTTTCCCTCTCTGGACCCCCCAGAAGAAGAGGGGCCCCTGCCAAGGAGACGCTTTGCCTGGTATTGTTCCAGCCTTTCTCCAGAAAACTTCCCTCCACACACCCACCCCCAACCCAGAGACGGGTGGGGAGTCCAAATTCAGGGGTGGCAGCATCTGTTGGAGGCTGGTGAAGGGGTTCCAATACCTCACTCCGGGAACTCCATCCGTCCGTGCCCCGAGCATCTCCCGGGGAAGGCAAAGAAGGAGGAGCGGCACCGGGTACCCCCAGGCAGGCGTAGGGGGAAGCGGGACGGGAAAATCCCTGCCAGCCACTTTGCGAGGGGACACAGACACACACGGACAGAGACAGACAGAGACAGGACACACAGACACACGCAGACACAACTTTCCCCGTACAAGNCTATGTGTCCATGGCGATGGGCGCAGCGGGGCCGGAGCCGGGAGCGGAGCCGGGAGCGGGGAGCGGGGATCCCGCACCGGGCTGGCTGGGGCCGGCAGCGCGGGCGGTGCGGAGCCGCCGGGGCTGCCGAGGCTGCTCCATTGGAGCAGGGCGCTGCCAATCTGCCGCCGCCGCACCGGGAAGCTTCCTGTCTGCGAGCCGCCCCCCGGGGCTCCGGCACCGATCCCCGCCGCCCTCTCGGAGTGCTCAGAGCCACCTCGGGATGCTCAGACCCACCTCGGGATGCACAGTCCCGCCTGGGGTGCGCGGTGTCCCCTCGAGATGCGCAGACCCACCTCGGGATGCACAGTGTCCCCTCGGGATCTGCGGTCTCACCTGGGGTGCGCGGTGTCCCCTCGGGAATCGCAGTTCCACTTGAGGTGCACGGTGTCCCCTCTGGATGCGCAGTCCCACCTGGAGTGCGCGGGGTCCCCTTGGGATGCTCAGTCCCACCCGGGGTGCACGGTGTCCCCTCTGGATGCGCAGTCCCGCTTGGGGTGCACGGTGTCCCCTCGGGATGCACAGACCCCCCGGGATGCACAGTCCCACCTGGGGTCTACGGTGTCCCCTCGGGATGCACGGTCCCCCCGAGGTGCGCGATGTCCCCTCTGGATGTGCAGTCCCACCTGGGGTGCAGAGTGTCCCCTCGGGATGTGTGGTCCTCCCGGGGTGTACAGTGTCCCCTCTGGATGCTCAATCCCACCTCGGGTGCACAGAGTCCCCTCGGGATGCACAGTCCCAGCTGGGGTGCACAGCGCTCCCCGGGGTGCACATATCCTCTCTCTGCCCACCCCATCCCAGGGTGTACTGCTCCCCCTCACGCTGCGCGGTCCCCCCCGTGCGGTGCGCGGCCCTTTTCAGGATGCGCTGTCCCACTCGGGGTGCATTTTCTCCCCCGGGATGCGTGGCCCACCCCGGGATGCGCAGTGCTCCCTGGGATGCACCGTGTCCTCCGTGGTGCACGGTGTCTCTCTCTCCAGGGCTCACTGTCCTGCTCCGCCCGAGACGTTGTGTTCGAGATCCCCTTGGAACACCGGGTTCCCCTCTAGGACCCCTAGGGTCCAAGCCCTCCCCCGTGTCCTCGGGGGCCAGCCCCAGCTTTCACCAATGCTGCCTGCCCCTCTTCCAGAGTCCCAGAGGAGTCAAGGCGGGCAGGTCCTGCCCGTGACTCAATTTCCCTTGCCTCTGGGAGGGGCATTTCTTTTGGGGTTTATTTATATAGTGGTTTATTTGATGGGGAGCGTGTAGGGTGAAATACGGCCCCGAGGCTTGTGTCCCTGAACTTGCCCTGCTACTCCTCACAGCTTTTGGTGCATGTTGGCATGCCCCTTTCGTAGCACCTTTTCATCACGCTACCTGCTTTGCTTTGGAAATGTGTTTGTTTTTGCAATTTTATCACAGTGAAAATTTTCAGAAGGAAAAGAAGCTTGTTGAAAGTCTGCAGTGGGAAACTAGCTGGTGAAGACCCATTTAGAACGTTCCCCTCCCCTGGCACCTGGGGACAAGAGTCACCTGGGATCCCCCTGGGACACATTGGAGACCCTGGGACAGACCCAGCATTTCGCTCTGTGCTGGGCATGATATGTTTGGAGATAAGGGCCACGTGCCCCAGGTGTGCGCAGCACCCACGCAGCACTGCTCCAGCAATCCTGCAACAAACGGACTTGCTCTGAAGCCTGGCAGGACTAAATGGGGTTGCAGCCCTACAATAACAGATTGATCCTTGCCTGCATCCTGGCACAGCTCTGCAACCCCACAATAACAACCATCTACCTGCTGCCATCCTAGCGTATCTCTGCAACCTTACAATAACTTGCTCGTGAGTCATCTTGCCTCCCGTATAACCCTGCACCAATGAATCTTTATCCCTGCCCTCCCGTGCAACCCTGGTATAATGGACTTTGGGAGAGGTGGAGGCCACAAGTAGGATCAGCGTGCCCAGCCCAGTGCCCACACTGGCTCCTGGCCGTGCTGCGGGTGTTGTACTCAGCTGCGGTTGAGGCTCGATGTTCACATCACCCGAGGAAGAGCCCAGTGCAGCACATCTGCTCGTGGCCTGGGCTGCTGCTTTACCAGCCACATGTGGCTGGATCCATCCTGCCCTGAACTACGAGAGCTGGGGCTGAGCCAGAGCTGGGGATGTCCCTCCTTGAGTCAGCTCGTGTGGCCTCTCAGGTGCTTTGCAGGAGGGGTCTTAGTCCCACCATCCTGCTCCCATCTGTCCTTAGCTAGTGGTTCACGTGGATTTTGGGAGCCTAGGAATGTAGGAGGGGCTGGTCCTGAGCGGAGAGAGTTTTCTCCATCTAGCTTCTCACTTTCCCCTTCCCGCCTCGCCAAGCCACTCTGCAGCCCGCGTGACGCCCAGCATCTTGTAGGATCATCTCTTCTGGAAGCAGCGGAGTTGGGCGGGCTGCAGCAAGCATTTGGCCCTGCGTCTTCCCGTGGGAGCAGACCCTGAGCTTTCCCCAGCACTTCGTGGTGCTCGCTGGGCGCCGGGAGCCGGGCTGCTTGGCGCCGGCGCTGGCGGGGAGCCATGGGCTGCTTTCTCCGCCGCTGCAGCGCTGGAGAGCTGAGCCGAGCGGCGGATCCGGGGAATCCCCCAGCTCCAGAAGGCCGGGGCCACCCTGGAGCTTGGGAAGCCGAGAGCAGAGCTTCATTTGGAGGGGTCTCTATGTAGGGGGTTGGAGCTGACAGACACCCCACTGGGGCACTGGGACAAGGAATGCGGTGGGGCGCTGGGGTGTGCTGGGCCCCCAGCTGTGAGCAGAGCTAGCGAGCTGCAACGGTGGGTAAGGAAGGAGCATGTTCAGCAGGGGTGGTGTGCAGTCTGCCAGGGGAGCAGGGTGCTTGGTGCATGCACCCTGGAGTCCTCAGGGCAGGACTACTCTGCACCTCCCTGGCACAGGGCAAGTGAGACTGGCACAATCTGCAGCACTGGTGTTGCAGCTTTCCCCCTGCTCCTTCCTTGGCTCAGATGAGGATCACGACCACCACACAAGTCCCATCTCCTCCATTCTGCCGTGGCATGAGAGTTTACAAAAGGACATTTCCCAGGCTGGCAATAGTATGCTGTCCAGCAGCTAGTTCCCCTTTCAGCATCACAGAAGGACTGAATTTGGGGATTGTAGGGTGTCTCTTCCCTCTCCCTCCCTCTGAGCAGAAATCGGCCAGAGAGGGAGCTGCCAGCTCTTGTCCAGGCAAGTCGAGACTTGGATGCATGAGCAGATAGCTGGGGGTTGTATTACACTATCAAAAAACCCATGCAGGACCTGCTGAACTGGGGCCATACAAGTTGTACATTGCTCTCTCTCTGTCTGACTTGCTGCTGCTGCTCAAAGATGCCCTGAGCTCTTTGCTAGGAGGAAGCAGCCACATCCATGGACTTAGCTCCCATTTGCTGGACTGGATGAAGAGATTGGGAGGTTTGGGATCGGCAGCTTGAGAGCCGGGAGGGGACCAAGCTTGAAGCGAGATGTGTCATGCTGATGTGCAGGTGCTGTATCACAATGATGCACTGAGGGACAGTGATACCAGTCCTCACCCATGCTGGATGAGTTAGCATGGAGTGAGTGGAGCAGACAGATGGATGGAAGAGGATTGTGGTGACTGGAGATGAGTGCATCTGAAGGCTGTGGTGTCCTCCCATTGTTTCTGAGCAGAGAGCACTACCACAGGGTGCAGCTTCTCTAGTGCAGGACTGGCTGGTGGCACAGAGCCTCTTCTACATCCATACTCATCTCAGCACTACTTGTCTGAGACTCCTTGTCTGTGACCGTGCAGCTTGGACATGGATGGGGCTGGAGTAATTACAAGGTACACACATGCCCCAGAGATCAGCTCTAGTGACTGTCCCTGACATCCCAGAGGCTTCCAGAGATCCAGAGGGTTCCAGAGGTGCAGGTGCCTGCTGGGTGCATGACACCAGGGGGAAATAGGCTGTGCTGGTCAGCACCAGGCTTTTTGCACTGCATGGGACCTTTGCTGTGAAGCCTCCTCCTCAGCAGCTTTGCTTGTACTGGTTTGGCGCATGGCCGGGCTCTCGCTGACGCGCCGTGGGCATAGCCTTGTTTGAAGTGCAGGCTTGTTGTGTGTTTATCCTGGCCAGCCTGAGGTGTACAGGAAACCAGAGAGCTCTGCTGCCTGGCTGTCACTTTATTTATTATGGTCACAGCTTGGGCTGCCCGTGCCATGAAAAGAAGGCAGCAAAAACCCCCAAGTGCTGCAGTGCGGCTCCTGCCCCGCCAGCCCTGCTGCACTCTGGTTCAAATTGCTCTTCTGTGGCTGGGTGCAGTTCTGTCCTGAAGCAGGATGGTGTGATGCTCAGTGCCACATGATGCTTGTCCTACCTGAGAGTGGGGTGGCTTGTCCCAGATATGTCCAGACACACCATGCCAGGAGAAATTGCTGATGGACGCCCAGCCCTATACCACACCAGTCTACGTGCACAGCACCTGGATGTCCCAGCCTGGCTGCATCTTTCCTAGCTTCTCACCTCTGCTCTGCTAAACAGCATTGAGCATTGCCTGAGGCTTGTGTAGCTGCATCCCTGCTCCAGGGCATTCTTTTCATCCATCTCCATCACCCTTGGAAAGGAGGTGCAGGGGGCACAGCCCAGCTGCAACCCCAATGCTCAGAGCCTGGGCTCATCATCTCTCTGGGCTTGCTGGACACCAGCTGCTCATTGCTCGTGGCCAGCAGCTCCACACAGCCTGCTCCAGCTCTACTGCCATGGTAAGTTGTTGCTCTGGAAAGGACACCACAGTGGTGACCGTGGTTGCTTTGAGGATGAGGTTTAAGAATTGGAGGCTTTTGAGGACAGGGAACACCTCTCTGTGGGGCTGTGGACAGGTGTCTGGATGGAGACTCAAGCCACCTCAACTGCTTCCCACCACCGAGCACGGGGGCAGCAGCAGGCAGAGCACTGAATGCTATAAGACTTGGGTAAACCTGCAGCTGAAGTGAAGCAGAGAGAGGCGACATTTTACACACAGCTATTTATAGGGACTGCTCTTTTGCCAGGATTTGACTGGCAGCAGCAAAGGCTGTACTGGCATTTAGGCAGCTTTGTTCAAAACCACCAGCCAGCAACCTGGGGACATGAGATGAAACCTCCCAGCACTTGGAGGGCTCCCGGTCCCAGCAGAGTCACAAGACTCGCCGGGTTGCTTTGCTATTAAAGGGAGAAAATGCTAGTGAGATGATAAACAGGGGGAGGTGAGCCAGCTCCTGAAAGCCAGGGTGATTTGGCAGCCTTCCTCCCGAAGCAGGCAGACGAGTGCTGGAGCTCACCATGTGGGACTATGCACTAAATCATCAACAAGGTGTTTTGAGCCACAGAGAGTTAAATCTGTGGAGGGTACAGAGACCTGCCTACATGGAGGATTTTTAGAGCTCTATATTAGTTTTATTGTGTTCAGGCATCTTAAACCTCTGTGTTTTCCACCAGAAAAGAAGCCCCAGCAGGAATTCACTGAAAGATCATGACAATGTTTGAGTCTGACTTTCAGAAGACATGAAATTTATGGCATGAGATAGTGAGCAAAAAAACCCCAGAGAAGTGGAACACAAGAAGATATTTACAAAGGAAAAAGTGGAATGTTTCCTTCTTGACTCGTCTGGACTCCACCTCTCCTGCTCTCTGTTGTGAAGGGTGGATTTCTCTCCTGGCTCTGGGCAGCATCTCCTTGGTGCTGGCCCTTTGCAGCTGGGTACTGCCCACAGAACCACTCTCTGGGTGGTGCACAAGAAGATCCTGCCTACGGACAAGACTCAGCTGCTTCCCAAAGCCACTGGTGACTACAGGCTGGCCTTTGGTTGTTCAGACCTGGGGATATACCACTCACATACCTGCTCCTCAAGCCCTTGGCAGAATAACTGTCTGTCTCCCCAGCCAATCTCAGTAGAACCAAACTGATGCTGCTGTTACAGAGACACTCACCTTCTCCAGCTGGAGATGCTTCTGCTGTGCCTCCCAGATCAGTTTCACTAATGCCCCAGCTCTGCAGCTAGTGGTTGGCAAGGCTTCTCTGGAGAGGTCTTCTTGACCCACCCCAGGCTGGTGTAAAATCAGAGGGTAGCCTTCCCTGGGATCTGCTACTGGCTGCAGACCAGGGCAGGATGGGATCACTTCTTAAGCACATGTTCCTGGAGTCTGCTTATTGTGGTGATGCACACGGGATGGGAAAGGTCTTTATACTGGTGTGAAAAGCCCCTGCTCCACAGAAGCACAAAGCAGTGCTCCATCCTGCAAACCCCTTCCCTGAAGGAGCTTGAAGTAATGGAGGTAAAAACATTTACTACTGCCATGCTCTTAAGCCACAGCCTTATTCACATTAAAACCTCCCATGGCATAGAGCAGAGCTGGGAAATAGAGGTGAGATGGGGAGGCAGAGCCCAGTGCTTAAACCTCTCTGTCCTGATGGATCCTCTCCTCTCATGGTGTTGTTGAAGAAGGGGAGTTAACCCGGGCAACATTCATGGGGCCAGTATGTGCACAACCCTGGGGAGAGCAACAGCCCCCAGGCTGGACCAGGAGATCCTCAGCAAGGTCTGGGAAGCTGAGGAGGGGAGCAGGAGCAATCCCTGCTGGGGCTCAGGCTGCAGCCAGCCTTCCAAGCTCTGCTGCTCGGGCTGCGGCTGCCCTCTCCCGGCTGCGGACCAGGGCTGAGCTTTGCTTCTTTCCTTGCTCCACAGGAACCAGCAGCTCCCAGTAACTCTGACCTATCGAATTGGATCTTCCCTGGGCAATGCGTGACCCCTTTCCCTGCCGAGAAAGTCAAGGCAAGTATGAGGGAAGTATCAGGCTTCAAATCCCCCAAACCTGCTCCTTTCCCCCTTGGTGGCAAAGAGCACTGTGATACATAATTCCAGGGAAGTCGCAGTGGCTTGTTCTACAGCAAGTGACAGGGACATCTCTCCTCCGTGCTCCTGCTGCCCAATGCCTTCAGCTGTTGCAGTAAGACTTGGAACCAGTCAGAGCTTTGGGGATATCTATTTGGAGTTTTTTCCCTCCAAGAAAAACAAAACCAAACCAAACCCCCCAATTCTACAAAGCCAAGTTTCGAAGCGAAAAACCTGCAGGAAAACTATGGTGGGAAGGGCGGTGGGGCTGTATGGGCTGTGGCAGGTGACAACCCTTGTCTCAGGCAGGCCAGGGACATGCCTGGGATCAGGGACTGGCAGATATCTCAGAGGATGCTTCTGTGAGTTTTCTTGAGAGGGGCCAAACTGTACCGTATCCACATTCAAAACTTCAACAGGGTTTTGAATTTTGCAGGCACATCCTCCAAGGATGCTGCCTCAGGCAACAGCTGGAAAATCTGGAGAAAGGCAAAGGCATCCAGTTTGGTCAGTGCTATTGAGCTGGTGCTGGTCCATGCTGCTCCAAGCAGAGTGGTGCACCTGGTAAAGAGGGAGCGGTATGATATAGAGCACGTGTCTCTATGGCACAAGGTCACACGAAGATAGACCTTGAACTAAGAGGCACCAGGGAAAATGAGAATGTGGCAATTAACAACAAGCATCCCTTGATCAGGAGCAGGTCTCGATGGAGAGAAACTCACCCATATAGAAAGGGGAGGGAGCAACAGTCACCTGTGCAACCAGAGCAGATGCTGTGAGCTGGAGATTTAGGTGAGACATCAGGACAGGCTTGTTTCCCCGAGCATGGCTGGATTCATTAATCCCTCTATGAGAAATAACACCTGCAGAGCAACAGGTGCCATTCTCAGGGGCATGAGCACCATGGCAATTGTGTGCATGGGGAGGAAGGAAGCAAGAGGGAAGATGATGAGAGAGGTCTGTGAGTAGAAAAGAAAGACTTAGGCATTGTGCCATAAAAACAGTATCTCCAGTAAGTCCCTGGGATTCACTGTCTGGATAGATTATAGCTCATTAGTAGAAGCTGTTCTGGGCCTCTTTCTTGGGTCCAGGATGAAAGGGTGGTGTTGGAGAGGGGGAAATATCCCCACTTGGGGGATGTCTTTGCTCTTCATTGTGTGAGCCACCTCAGTGCAGAGTGCCTGCTGCAGCTCCCAGGCAGTGTCTCCAAGGCCGGGATCCTCATGAGACATACCGCTAGTGGAGTGGCACGTGTTTGTACATCCATGGCGGTTCGGGGGTATCCTGCAGGCTTTGCGATAGTCCTGCAGCACAAACTGGATCTATGGGTGCATTTGATTGATGAGGAGTTGGCTTCTGCTGAGGGGAGTGGAGATCTATTTAAAAACAGGACCTTCATCTGTCTATGCAGGTGCTGTCAAGTGTGCTGGGAGCCACGATGCCAGCTGCAGCCTGGGCCCCTTGCACACACCCCAGCCCTGGTGTGGGGAATTGGCAGTGCCCTGAGCTGGGGAGCAATGGGACAAGCAGGGCAGAAGTCGGACAAGGAGGGAAGGAGTGGGATGAGCCGGGAAGCAGCGGGACAAGCCAGGCTGGAGGGCTGTGCCACCCGGCAGGATCCATGCAGCACTCCCAGCCTGCAGCACAGCCGTGCGAGGGCAGCACAGACCGCTGTCTGCGCAGGAGCAGCAGCAGCAGCAGCAGCAGCAAAACACAACCTGCACACCTGCTTGGTGAGGACTTGCTGCACAGGTCTCTTTGGGGACTCTTACCTGGCTCTCTGCTGACCAGCAGGCTACTACTTGTTCGGGTTGAGTGGAACAGTTGCAATGCCTATGCTGGGTCAAGGAAATTTGTTAGCTGCTTTCCCCAAGGTGGATGAGATGCAGTGACCAGCCTGTTTGGGTGCATGCGGTCCCATCTATTTGTCATCTCTCTCAGGCTTTGGGACACCTTCTCATTCATTGGGAAAACTGGGCTGAAAATGGGAAAAGATGTAAGAAATGTTAAAAGAAATTAAACTTTTTGGGAACCATGTGAGAAGTACTGCTCACCCCAATCTGCCCTGTGCACTAACAGGCCACCTCCCTGCAACCATACTGGGGACAGGGATTA
This sequence comes from Todus mexicanus, assembly GCA_013389965.1. Classification (NCBI taxonomy): domain Eukaryota; kingdom Metazoa; phylum Chordata; class Aves; order Coraciiformes; family Todidae; genus Todus; species Todus mexicanus. The sequence goes on from WEIS01043353.1 coordinate 133,498, forward strand.
GAAATGTGTCTGTACCAGCAGTGTACCCATGGTGACAACACCTCGTGGGGTTAGGCGAGGGTTCTGCCCAGCACCTTGCCCCTCATGGAGGCTGGAGGTGAGGATGTCTGGGGTGACAGAAGCCTCTCCAGTGTGACAGGGGACCAGCATTGCTCCTACAAGGGATGGAAATAGATGCTGGAGCTAGGAAAGGTGGCAGGGCAGAGGGTGTGTGGGCTGAGAGGTTCCAGTGGGAACAGCCAGTTTGTGGGACCAGCTGGCAGCCAGGAGGGTGAGCAGGTAAGGGATCTTACAGCTAATCCAGCAGGCATCTCTCATTGCAGATACTGTTCATTAAAGACAAGAAGGCACAGGGGAATTTCCAACATTTCCCAGCTCCAGACAGCGTCTGGAAGACTTTCCTCCCAGGAATACATCCCTGGTGGATGCTGGAATCGGACTAACTCTACGTTTCTGGGAGGAGGGCCAGGACTGTGTGAGGAGGATACCTCTCAAGGCTGTCCCTCTGCCCAGCACAGCCCAGAGAGCTCCCAGTAGGTTATGATGCGATGGACTCTGCTCTCTTCATTTGCTGAAGGACACCAAAAAGATGCAAAGGCACTAAATTTGAACATTGATTGACTTTCTCCTTGCCTAAATTACCTGGAAACATTTAAGAAAGACCCATACTCCCTCCCCACTGTAACAGCAGGTAATGGTACCAGTGGGTTGTCCTGTCCAAGAGGTACCCCTATGCTAAGAACAGAGAAGGTTACTCTATCTTGGAGGAGCTAGCACACAGGGAGAGCATTTACCCATCAGCTGCAACTCACCTTGATACCTGTTTGGTTTACAAAGTTGTGTAGAACTGCAGCATCTCCTTTCTGGATTTGACCTTCCTTCCTTCCTTTATGGTTCTTGGAAACATTCCCTCTCTTCAGAAAAAGTGCTCTTGGGAATTTGAAGTACTTGGGGATGCAGGTCTGTGTGAATCTAAACACAGCAGCAAAGCGAGTATCACCCCATCGCAACTCAGCGTGCAGATGGCGAATCACCGGCCTCCCCGCTGGGATGTGCCACAGTAATTACAGAGCTGCTCTGCCCCAGCTGTTGGACTCAACTCAAGTGCCTCCCACTCATCAGAGGCAAGAGACTCAGGGACAGGGCACGGGGCAGCTCCGAGAGCTGCCAGGTTCAGAAAGCATCAGGGCTCCAGGAAAGCCTGGTCTGATGCTGCAGACGACCCTTGGATGGGTGAGCTGGGACCATAGCTGTGGGTCCCTCTTTCCACTGGGATCTGGAAGGGGTTTTTGCTAGGTCCAATGTCTCAGTCGCATTTCCCTCCTCTGTTCCTTTGCTTTCCTCAACCCCCTGCTCCACTGAAGCATAAAGCAGTGCTCCATCCTGCAAAGCCCTTCCCTCAGGGAGCCCAAGGCAACAGAGGAAAAGACATTTTCTACTGCCCCAGTTCTCAGGCCACAGCTTTGTCCATGTGAAAAGCTCCAGGGTGATATGCATTCAGGTTTCCCTACATGAGCAAACAGTTGGTCATCTGGATAATCCCATCAATGCTGGAGCCACCAAGCTCCCTCTCAGGCATCCTGTTGTCTGGCATAGCTCAATAGCATGGTTCATTCCTAGGGCTTGTCAGACACTATACGAAGAACCACAACCTATGGCAAACAGCTCCTGCTGAGCAGGGACTCTCATAACTCAGGCTTGTCTGAGGCCAGTAAATCCATGGCCTCTCTGGATTTCTCCTTCCAGGCAATTTGCAGATCATGACGACACCCAGGACGGTTTATTCTCAGCCATCTGATGCTTTCTCACCCGAACATGCTCCCACACTGAGGGAATGCTCAGCAAAACACACTTCTGGAGGAGAGTCCCCCGAGACTGCAAGAGTCCATGGGATTTATCTCTGCAACTTATAAAAGTTTTACTACAAATCTTCTGGCCCAAGCAAGCCAAGAGCTTGCTCCATAAATTACTACCAAGCTAGGGATTAGGAGCACTAAAACAGACGTACTTCGCAGCTAAAAATAAGGCACGGCACAAGGTTGAAGATTTGTTCTGCCTGGAAGTTTTATTGCACCCAAACTGTATGAGATAATGTGCAGCAAAGAAACGCTTAGCGGATCCATCTGCTTTTGGACATGTTTGCCTGCACAATCTCTTTGGAACGAGATAATGAAACTGCGAAAGAAAGTGGAGTTAGACAGTGTTACCCAGCACAGTAAAACTTTCTCCAGACAAAGAGAACAGCGACCCCATCCCCTTACAGTGCTGCTTTTACCACAGCCCTGGGGATCCTGCGTTCCTGGTGCTCTGAGGACCTTGAGCTTGGGCAGCATTTGGGGCTGCTTACAAAGTAGTGAGCCCCACCAGCACTGGTGCTGGGTGTTGATCTCGCTGGGTTTCTGCCATCCCAGGGGGACTTTGTACACAAGTCCTAGCTGAAGTTTAGTATCGAAGTGCAGCCAGAGGCACACAGATAAGAGGTCCCTTCTCTTGCTGGGTGTGGGTGCAGAAGCTGTAGGTCTGGACTGGGATTACTCTCCTCTGTCCGCAGATACATCTCCTCCATGCTTAAGTGGGGCTTCCTTATCCCATGGATGTGAACAGGCTTTGAGAAAGAGTTTCTCTTCTGCTAAGGTCTGGCTGTATCTCCAAGGGTGCCCATCTTCCTGCTTGCTGAGTGACTGAGCACAGCCCTGCCAGCCTCCAACCTGGAGTTATGCAAAGAAATGTAGTGCAAAAATTGCAATGCAGGCAAAATTGTTCACAGAATAACAGAGTGGCTGAGGCTTGCAGGAACCACTGGATGTCAACCTGCCTCAAGCATGACCACATTCTGATGGCTTTTGAATATCTCCGGAGCTGGTGACTCCACAATCTCCTTGGACAACCTATTACCATGATTGATGACCCTCACAACAGAAGAATCTTTCCTAATATTCAGAGGGAACTTCCTGTGTTTTAGTTTGTCCCAATTGACTCTGGTCTTGTTACAGGGCACCACTAGAAAGAGCCTAGCTCTGTCCTCTTTACACCCTCCTTTCAGGTGTTTACATACACTGGTAAGATTCTCCCTGAGCCTCCTTTTCTCCAGCCTAAACAGTCTCTGCACTCTCAGCTTTTCTTCATAGGACAGATGCTCCACTCCCTGTGGCCCTTTGTTGGACTCTCTCCAGTACATCCATGTCTCTCTTACACTGGGAAGCCCAGAACTGGACGCAGCATTCCAGGTGTGACCTCATTGCTGCTTAGTAGAGGGGAAGGATCACCTCCCTTGACCTTCTGGCAATACTTTGTGCAATGCAACCAGGGATACCTTCTTTGCATCAAGAGCGTGTTGCTGGCTCGTGTTCAACTTAGTGTCCACCAGGACCTCCAGGTTCTTGTCTGCCAAGCTGCTTTCCAGCAGGGTGACCTCCAGCATATATTGGTGCACGGGGCAGTTCCTCCCCAGGTGCAGGACTTGGCACTTTTCCTTGTTGAACTTCAGAAAGCTCCTGTTGGCCCATTTCTCCAGCCTGTTGAGATCCCCCAGGGTGGCAGCGTGACCCTCTGGTGCATCAGGCACTGCTGCAACAGGAGCAGAGGAGAGTGAATTACTCCTGCATGCTCCTTAACTCAGAGATATCCTCTAAGGAATGCAACAGAGCAGCATGGTGTAGCCACCATGCAGCATGGTAGAGGCTGGTTGGACCTCATGAGCATCAGCAGCACAAATAGGGTGTAGGTCAGCACAAGCTCTGTCTCCCTCAGAGACAGTGTCATGCTGGCTAGCTCTATATTAAAGAGCTGTATTTCTGTCAAAGAGCCTTTGGTGACATTGAGAGCTCTGGGAGCAAAGCACCCATCATTCATCATCCTAGCTGGAGTCTCTGTGGCAGGGGGTGGGCTCCAACAGTGTGTACCTTGGGCCAGAGGACCATGTTACTCGTAAGGAGATGCAGGGAATGGAGTGACTTCGGAGCTAGCCATCTGCTTGTCCTTAGCTCTTCTGCCACCTGTGGCTCACTCAGTGTCTCTCCAGGGTCTCCGGGGCTGAGCTGCTTCAACAACAACCTCAGAAGTGGCAGCAGGACCCAGGCATGTGGCTGAGATCCCAGACCTGCAGCGAGCGTCAGCCCATACTGGTTAGGATTTAAGGCTATGAGCATAGCAGTGTTTGAGGAACCCTGAACACGTCATGGCAGGAGTTACCTGTTCTCGAGATGAGTTTCTCTGAGACACAAACCATTGTGTGCAGGGAAGGCAGGCACTGAAGCAATCAGCAGTGGCACAGAGAGGGCAGCCAGTGGATGTGCAGCTTTACAGAGCTGAGAATTGCAGCTGCTCTGTTACCTTGTCTGGGACAGAGACCGCTGTGTCTTGTCACCCCACTGAATGTGACAAGTGCATTGCCAGCTTTGCTGCAACAAGAGCTGGAGAAATGTGGCACTGTCGGGCTTCAGCAACCCCTGGATATGAAGGAGCCCAAGTACTGACCTGTGGTGATGCCGTTGGTCACACTGCGTGGGCGTAAGTGTGCACCTGATGCACCACTCCCAGTGCATCCTTATCCCATGACTGAGTGCTTCATGCCACAGGGCAGAGGAGGAGAATGAGCCACCCCACTCTGTGAGCTGCCTCTGCATATGTGCAGAGATGGAGAAAGGCAGGAAAGAGCTTGCTGGGAGAGATTTGGCAGCAAATGAAACTGCAGCTACAGCCCCTCAAGAAAGCTACCAAGTGTCCTGTCAGCTCCTGGAGGCCTTTAGAGTCTGCCTGTATGAAAACCCCAGAAGCAACAGAAGGAAGACAGATCTCCTACACTGATCCATGGACTGCCACCATGGCTCCCAGCCCCACAGCAGCACAGAGCCACCTGCCTGGAGCCCCGCATTGGCTGCAGCACTTGCTGTTCTGGGGATCTGCAGCCTCAGGTGTGCCCAGGTGGTCTTCAGGGCCACCAGGAAAGGGACAGCCCTGGGAATGTACCCCATGCTGAGACCAAGCTGTGAGCACAGCAAAGCCATCTGTTTCCAACCTGCAGCTGCTGTCCTTCCCATTGCAATTTACTCTGCCTCCTATAATTTATTCATCCCAGGATGCAGCTTGTACATATGTGGTATCATTACTGGAGACGCCATTAGCTTTAAAATTTTATAAACCTCTGTGCAGGTGATAAGTTGAAAAGTTAAAGAGGGTTATTGTGGCAGGAAAAAAAGGGGTATTTGCTTAGTGTTCCTCTCACACCAGAAAGTCAGGCTCTTGGGGACTTTGGAGAGAGATCAGCAGCCTGCTGTAAGCCGGTGAAGTTCTAGCCAGCTCCCAGCCAGCTCACCCATCTGCGAATTCTTCCCCACTGAATCCACATGCTGGCCAAAGTACCTACAGGCATTTCCTTGTATTTCTACCTTCGTACCTCCTTGGCTGCAACACTTCCTCAGGGCAATGACAAGAGGGCCTGCACATCCAGATGTTTGCCTATGTTTCTACCAGCACCTGTAATGGACTTACCGATGACTGGCAAGAGTTAAGGCAATCCTGAATCACCTGCCTGTTGTCTGTTGGTCTGGGTGCTGCAGGACTCTCCAAGGAGCTGGGAAAGTCACCACCATGTGGATGTCCACCACTCACAGCATTCTTGGGGCTCCCAACCTGCAACCCCTTCCTGCGGTCCCCTCCTGCCTCTCTGCTTCCTGGCCAGAGCACCCAGCTGCATGCACCCTCATTAAGGACCACAGCAATTAACTCATGCTCGGTAATTTTCTCTAGGCAGTTTCAGCAGCCTGGATGCAGTCAAAGACTGTGCTTGCAAGTTCTGGCAGGGAAGCAGGCATGGGAGCCTTCACTGGAGGCCCTGCATCCCTTGCCATGAATTAAGAGCATGCTGATCACTCCTGGCAGCTGGAGGTCTCACTGACAGCTGAGCCAGGAGGATAAATTCCCTTTCCCCAAGGCCAAGGGAGATGTGTATAAGAGAATGATTTATGGGCCGCTTTCAGGGAGTGATGAGCTGGAAGGCTGCAGGGAGCGTAGTCAGTGCCAAGTAACATGGGGCACAGAGGACTGAGGGGTGGATTGGACCAGGGAATGGAATGAAGGAGACCAAGCCTCAAAGGAATCCTGAAGCCTGAAGGCAGCTTTGTCTCTCTATATTAGAGGAGCAATCATGGATCTAGACTGAACATCCCAAGCACCCCCTTCATTGCTGGTGTACCTGCAGCCCTGCTCAGCCTCTTGCAGCCTGAGAGGTTGGACAGTGTTGCCTGTCCCCAGGGTACAGTCCTGGCATAGGAAGGTGTGAGCACCGGGGACAGGTCGCTTGTGGGGTCTTGCTGGCTTGAGTCTATCCATCTTGTACATCATTTGTGCTGGCTAATGGAGCCTATCACTCTTGCACACTGCAGTCAGATAATCTAACTTCTACCTGCCCTTTCTGTGCACCTAGTCAGTCCTTTATACACTGTCTGTTACTCTAGCTCCTGTGGGTCACCACCCTGCAAGGTGGGTTCATCATGCACTGGTTAACTACGTTATCCAAGCCCTCAGTCCTTACAGGGGCTTTGCCAGCAGTCGATGGCAGCCCAAATTCAAGTTCCAGCAGGCATTCCCAAGTCTGCACATCCCTCTGCAACCTACAGACATCTTGTGTCTCACTCCAGAGCCATCCTTGCTCAGGATGATGCTTCAGGAATAGCCTGGAAGGATACAGGATCTAACTGCTCAGCCAGAGGGTATTCACAAACCCTTGAGCAAGAGTAGAGGAACGAAACATGGGGAAGTCTGCAAGACACATCAGCCCATCTGGAACTGACCAGTTCCAAGCCTGTACTGCTCTCCTGACATTGCCAGATCATTTTTTCCTTCCCCAAGGGACTTCTACATGTAGTTTTGCTGCTCTCTCTTCACTCTGATTTGTTGTCTCTGGTTTATTGTGTGAGATTAACTCATGATGGGACTGAGAGGTCTGAAATGATCCTACATAGGAGGACAGACTCATTCTGCTGCCTGCCTGAGGTAGGCATTTTCTACTGGGGTGGCTTCGCCCCAGGGTAGAGTTCACATTTGATTTCTGGGGTGACATGCATGGGCTGTGAGCACCAACTTTCCCACATTCACAGACTCAACACTGTTGATGCCAAAACAGGTCAACCTTCCTGCCCCATCTCACGCTGATGCATAGTTGGGCCTACGAGAAAGCTGGAGAGGGACTGCTTACAAGAGCTTGTAGCAATAGGATGAGGGGCAATGATTTTAAGCTAGAGAAGGGTAGATTTAGATTGGACATTAGGAAGAAGTTCTTTACTATGAGGGTGGTGGAACACTGGAACAGGTTGCCCAGGGAGGTGGTGGAGGCTTCATCCCTGGAAACATTCAAGGTCAGGCTTGATGGGAGTCTGAGCAACCTTCTTTGGTTAAAGATGTCCCCACTTATTGCAGAGGGGTTGGACTAGATGACCTTTAGAGGTTCCTTCCAACCCAGGGCATTCTATGATTCTACAGTTCATAGCAGAGACCTTCTCCTGGTCTTCCCCACAAAGCTTCTTGGGAGCAGAGAGGTGACTCCTAGCAAGGTTTGGTCATCTTCTGCAGACCACAGTGTTTTTGAGGATTTTATGATCTTCAGCAAGCCTTGATGATCCTGGACTTGACTCCACATGTCTTGGTGAGCTGTGACAGAAAAGACAGCCCTGTGCTGCTGTTGCTGCTGCCCACTGCCAGATTTTGTGGACATGCACTGCAGTGTGGTGTGTCTGGGGACTGCTGGCTGACTGCCCAGATGTTATGCAAAGGGGGACACTTTGGAAACAAGTTATCATTTGCTAGGATGAGATGGAGCCATCTGGCCGAGCAGAAGTGGTTGGAGGAGCTACCTGCTCACGCTACACTGAGATTTTATCCATGACAATCCCTGCTTGAGTATGAAGATCAAGAGAGATTGCACTCAACGACCAGTTCTGGGAGCCAAAACTAGCTCCTCGTTCTTCCGCTGCACTGGCTTTCTTCCCCTCATGCTGCACAACTTCCAACCACTGATAGGCCAGGATAAAGTCTTCTCTAACTGTTCCTGAATTCAGACAGCTGCCAGATAAACAGCATGGAAATTAGTGGAGACAAGTAAATAATTTGTAAACAATCATTTATTTATTACTTTCCCCTCCTTTCCCTGTGCAAGCAGATTGCAAGATGCCTCAGAAGCACTTGCAATTTGGAGCGAGTTCTCTTGTGAGGCATTTCCCATTCCCTATGAATAACTTATGAACAGATCAGAGTGAATATTAAAGGCCTGAAAAACCAGAGACCGAGGCTGCTGAGCTGAGTAAGTACCGCTCCAGCTCCTCAAAATAGATGAGCGATCTAATGAAACAGTGCTAAGTGGATTCGCTCTGCTGTAATTAAAGGGTGTGCACATTTATTAGTCCATGCGTTGTCCATCAGGTATGGTAGATAGTGTGCAGCAAGGGGACAGCATGCCTGAGGTATGCAGGAGGTCTGTGAATGTGATCTGGACACCAAGTGTTAGCATTTGCTTTTGGGGGTGATTTGTGCTGTGCAGTGCTCCTATTGAGCTGTTCATGGGAGGCAAACGCGATCCTGCCAGCTGGGCTAAGTTGATGCTGGAGGTTCACAGAGGAGCTTTCTGGATAGCCTTGCACATCTATAAATCACCCAAGTGTTGGTAGAAGGCACGCACGGAGGGCTTAAGCCCCAAATCCACAGAAAGCACGAAGATGCACTGACTTTGAACAGTCCAAAGCCAGGCTTGGACTTGGCTTCATCCAGGTGCTCTGTGCTGGGCATTTATCCACCTTCAAGCTCAACCGCCTGCTTTGTGTTATTTTATTTTTAAAAAGATTATTATAATTCACTCAGAGAAAGGCTCCCAACCCCCTGCTTGGCCCCTGAGGCAAGGATTCAGATCAGTGATACGTGAAACGGGGGACATGGGCTGTGGGCTGAAATCCCTGTTGTTCATGCACTGCCCTCTGCCAGCTCTGCACATGATGGTTCCCACATCCTGGCCCCAGCAGGAGCCGCTGCCCAGGGTGGTGCCTGCAGAGTTGTGGGCTGTGTCTGATCCAGGATGTCCTTCCCAGTGCAGGTCTCAACCACTCCCCAGTGTCAGAGGAAAGGCAGGAGTTTCCACAGCTGGGGACATGACCAGCAGTCTGTCCTAAGATACTTGGCACAGTTTCTTTCATGCCACTTGGCTGCAAAGGCAGGAGGAAGAGGGACTAGATAACCTCTCCAGATCCTGCTTGTTTCCTTCATTACAGTGACTAGGAGGTCCTTGGTAGGACTTAAAACACAGGTAAATGCAAGTCACACAGCTCAGGATCCGGATACTTGAACACCTGTGGTACTCAGGTGATGCTAGCAGTTGGTCACTGTCCCCCAGAATGACACAAGTCTCCTCTGGGCATCCCACAGCACATCGGCTGGCATGGTGTAGGTTTTTCTGCACTCCTGGGCATTGCCATGGTAGGCTGCATGCAGGCAGTTCTGCCAAGAGCACCTGCAAGGCAATGCAGCAGGCTTTGGAGCAGGCAACAGAGACTGTTCCCACCACAAGGATGGACCTGAAGCAGCACGCATCTTGGGGCTAGCCCCAGCTCCCCCTTGCCAGATCCCCCATGCATCTGTAGTCCCTTCCTCTCTCCAGCAGCCCTGTGCACCTGCACTCCAAGACAGAGTGGGATTTATCCTGCCCGAGGCGCTCGGTGCAAGGGGTCAGCCCTCATAAACCTTGCCGGCACCAGAGCCTGGGCCAGCTGCCTTGCTTGCGCCCATGGGGAAGGCCTCTGCATCCCGGGCATGTTTTGCTATCGATGCCTCGTACCGTTCTATGGGCCAGCACTCATCCTGGTGTATCTAAGACATGGTGTGGTGGCGGCACCGTGGGGATGGGGCTGAATGCTCCCAGCCCTCAGCTCCCCTCCTCACACCAAGCACTTTGGGTAACCCCTGGTCTGTGGGAGGCAGCATGAAGTCATTCTGGTCCTCCAGCAAACCCCTCCAGCTGTCTGGAGCCAGCACAGATTGTGGGACGTGTCTGGTGACTGACGGGGCCTCAAATCCACGTTTATGTGAGATGATATCGAGAGGTTTAATTTTTTTATGAGCAAGGGGTTGGGGGGAGGAGTGGATTCCCAGGGCGGCTTGGAGGGGAGGCGGTGGTGCGTGCATGTGCGTGTACGAGACACGTTTCGTCCCCCTGACCCCCAGCTGCAGGAGTCCTTCATAGATAAAAACAGCACCCCAACACCTCTGAACAGCAGGGAGCAGCTGGGGAGAAGGTTGGACAGCGGCTGTTAGCAGTCTGCCTGGAGCAGGGATGTTGTGGCAGGGTTCAGAGTTGGCTCTCTGGATCAAAACCTCTGCTCAGCACCTCCTGCACATCACCAAAGTGCCCTCTGGTCCCTGCCCACAGGATTGCTCTAGGTTCAGATTCTTTCTCAGTAGATGAGTTCCTGGAAAGCTCTGATGAGCTGACCTCCTCCTGCAAATAAGAGCCCACTTGATGGAGCACCTGAGCATGACTTCTCCAAACATCCAGAGCCTGATGAGATGTCATGGCCGCTTTCAAACCCCAGTCCTTGAGAAGCTGCTCTCCTGCCCTGCAGCCTCAAGGGTCGAATTTGGTAAGTGCTGGTGGTTTCCATGGGGACACCCAATCTGCAAATTGCTCTGCCCTGGTTTAACCCCTGCAAATATTAGCTCCTAGCCCTGCATAAAACCTCACCATATCAGAGCCACCAGTGCTTGTCAGCTGGCCAGAAGATTGCCTGTTTTGGTCTCAGGCAAGAGCAAAGCAGAAAGTGAGCCAAGGTGAAGCGTGGACACCTGCTCTTGAGTACCCTGTGCTGGATGGGTTCCTGTTGGGAAAGGACCTGGAGCAACAACTTGCCCAGGAAATCTTGGAAGACGAAGACTCTTGCTTGCTGCACACCCAGGGCCAGTGGCCGAGCCTGTCCTTAGGCCCACCTCAGCACCAGGTAACTTCTAAAGGTGGAGGAGATGCCTACAGGGAGCTGGGAATCACATGCCATTGATATCCAATGGCCAATACTCTGAGGTGGTCATCAAGGCCGTGAGGTGGCCACCAAGGCCACAAGGTGACCACCAAGGTCACATACTACCATCCTCGACTGTGTGAAGGAGACTTCCTGGTGGTGCCTTGCTCTTTTAGCAGGAAGATCGCGTCCCCACTTCCCGCAGACAGTGGGGATGGAGCAACCTCTCCCCGAACCGGCCGGAGTGCCTGCGTGCAACGACTCTCACCCGGAAAGGAGGAGGGGGGACGAGGCCTCTTTGTAACCCAATCTTGTCTGCATGGGCCCCTTTGTTGTTATTACATTTATTTATTGATCCCCCTTGGGAAAATCTTAGCAGTGTTGGACTTGCCGGGCCTTTATTAATGGGGGTGGGGGGTGAGGGAAAGGGAGGGGGGCCTAACAGAGCGTTCAGACCATCTGTTCCCACCAAAGGGATGGAGCAACAATAGCCATGTTTATAAAACTCCTCTGCAACTCATTGTGTTTGCGAAAGGAGAGCTTCCACATCAAAGGCCATTTCCGCTCCTGCTGCTCAGGGGCCCCTCCATCTTCTAACATCTTGCAAGGATCGCCCCAACTTGGTCCCCTCCTCCCCCTGCAACCCCAGATGCATGGTAACGAGGTAGTGGCATCACCCACAGAGGGACTACAGCGGCTGGGGACACCCCAGCTGAAGGGAGTATCAGACTGCTCCTGTCTGATGGTCCAAGGGGACTTTCTAAGATGGGTTTTCTCCTGGAAGCAATAAAACTCTACTGTAAGGCACTGGATAGAGTTTACCAGTCACTGGCAGTGGGAATGCCAATATGCCCAGCGCTGGAGACCTGTCCCTGGGCTGGTTTTACTCCATCTACTGGAACAGCAGTGTCTATGAAGTCACTTTGGTTTAGCACAAATTTCAGATGTGTGAAAAAAAGGAAGAAAAACAAAGAGCAAGCAAGGGAGTGGGGTCTGGCTACGTTAAATCTGGCTGATGGGGTCCTTCGTAGTGAAACAACTGTCTTTGGCTTTGCTCTAGGCTTATTAGTTTATCTGTTACAATAAGACATGAAATGAAGGCTGTTAAACAGCAATGAAATATTTTGACTGAACCGGTATGTTGTTTTCTGTTCCCAAACTGATCCTTACGGACAAGATGAGGATTTAGTTCTGGCTCAGATCAAAGCTGAAAGCCTTCTAGGGGACTTGGAGTTGTCAACCTTCTCCTGACCATGACCCAGCCCTGTGGCTGGGTGACGAGCTGCTCTGGGCTGAGTCTGCAGGCTGGAGGTCTGAGACGTGTCCCGGCTGTCACATGTCCCCAGCATGACCCTGAATAATGGCATGTGACCTCCTGAGACTGAGGCTCCTTCCTGTTTGCTGGTGCTTTATGGAAGCGATTGTCTCTGTGGGGTGATTCACTCTGCTGGGGTTCATGCCCACTGGGTCTGAGAAACAGGGAAACCTTCCCTAGGGATGTGGGAACATCCCAGTCTAGCACTGGAGAAAATGGAGACCTCTGGATGATGCAGTGAGCCTACTGGATGGCACTTTATTACCCATGGGAAAGGCTTCTCTCAGCACCATCTGGTGGCACAAGGGCCTGATTTCCAGCCTGCAGGACAGGCACCCTGACAGCAGGCTGGTGGAGGAGCAGGGACAGGCTATCTCACACCTTCAAACCACTCCTTCCACCCTGGGAGGGCGAAACCTTCCAAGAAACTATAAGATGCCTTCTTGGAAAGCAGTTCAAGTCCCTTTTGGCCATGTCCCCTCGACCTGCCCTCCTCCAGACCGCTGGAGGACACCCGAGTACAGTCCCTGATCGTTCCTGGCAAGGCGTAGAAAGCACGGTTCTCTCTCCCAGAACTCAGCAGCTTCCCCAGGAACTGTGCAAGAAAGAAGAAGAGAAGCCCAGACTGCTGGGAGACACTTTCATTTCATGCCTAAGCCACTACTCTGCTGCTCAGCCACACGGCTCCATTAAGTCCCCTTCTGGCTGTCTTCTTTCCATCAATCACCCTGTCTCTGCGAGCAGCCCAGACACCGGATCTGGCTTATAAATAAGACAATCAATCAGCAATGCTATTAGATAAACAGAGTGGCAGAAGCCAAATTAATGCTTGGCTTTTTCTTGAAAGGGAGGGAAAAAAGAGTCAATTGCTTATTAGGGGACCCTGGTGTGGTCTGATCTCCACGCTGCAGCTGAGCCGTGTGGGCTGTGCTCAGCTGCTGTGTCTGTGTGTGGGGAGGTTTGGGATGTTGTGAGCAGATGGTTCATGTGGGTCACCCTGGCCAGATCAGGCAAGGGACTGGGGCAGACTGGAGGTGGACAGGGAGGTCACAGCACTGAGGAGGTAATGGGGAGCTAGGAAGGCAACAGTGGATGCTGCTCACCCAGTCATAGCGCAACTGGGAGGTGAGGAGGTGTCAGAGATGGGCTGGTGGGGAAGGAGGGCGTGGGGCTGCAAGGTGGAGGTGTCTGTAGATCAGGGACACAGTGTTAGGGTAGAGGCTGAGCCACTCAGGATGAACATGAGAGAGAGGAGAGTTGCTGCAGAGACGCTTAAAACAACACACAGCTTCTTCTGGAGAAGCATCAAGTCATGATCTGGAGCAACCAAAGAATAAGAAGGTCCAAGGCTGTCCTTCGCAGTTGGCTGTGACCACCTGTCACTTCTTGCTGCTAGAAGCCTCTGCCGTACAGAGTTGTGGGGATACCATGGGCTGTTGTTACCCCCAAGGACCCCTCCTACAGCTCCATCTTCTTCTCTGTGTGGTGGTGGCTGAAGAGCTCAAAGCTCCTGGGCTCATTCCTGCACCACTGGTAGTAGGCAGGAGCCTTTCCTCGTGATGGGACCCCAGTGTCTGACACAGCCCACCTGTCACCAGGAAAGAAAGTCCTGGGAAGAAGGTTATATAAGCTTCCAGAGGCATTCAGTGCTACATCTCTGTGCAGGAGATGCAGGCATTTTCTGAGCCAGTACCCTGTGGTTTGAGCTCTTGTATTTTGCTGCGCTTGACACCATCACAGCTTGAGGGCTGGGGGAGTTGGAGCCCCTCCAAGTCAAGTTGATTCTGTTTACGTCCTCACCCTCCGTACATGCTGTTCTTCATGCTCTCACCCTGGGGACAACCTTTCCACCAGCTTCTGCGGGTCTCACCTCCACTTCCCACCTCTCCCTGTTGTGATGGAGGAGGAACATATTCGCCCCTTGGGGATCATGTCTCCTGTGCAAATAAACAGCGGCTCTCCTCTGCCAGCTTGCTCAATGGATCCCACCTGGCATTTCCACCTGGCTCAGCAGGATGTTCCCATGCTTGGGTCTGGCTGCGTAGCTCTCAGTGTTCTTTCTCAGCAGCTGAGCCTGCCCTCATACCCTTCTACCCCCACCTCTCACCTAGAACTGTCTAACACCCTGCCAGAGCCAAAATGCACAGCATCATGTCCACAGCTCCTCCTTTATGCACTAAAGTGTGGTGCCCCATTTGAGCCTAACGACTCATCCCTGTCAGCCTAATCTGTGATAAATAACCTGCTTGTTACCACCTGGAGAGCACAGGCTCTTGGGAGGCTAGTGTGGGAGTGGGGAGCTTTGACTGTTGGGTTGGGGAGTGTGAGATCTCTGTCGGCACCAGCCTCAGAGAAGGATGCAGGAGATGCAGTGATTCAGACCACTCTACTGTTCACCCTGTTGCTCAATTAAGGGGGCTTTCTGACTCCTATGGGGCCTCGTGGTCAGGAAATAGCTCCTGCTTTTCCAGCTGCCTTTCCAATCCCTCTTGCAGAGCCTGGGGAGCTCAGTGCAAGGCTGCTCTCGCATCAGCAACAGCCAAAAACTACACCTAAGGTGGGATTTACTGCCATGTATGTGCTGGGATGATGCAGGGACCCATTGCACCCAGTTGATGTATTGGATTTCAGGTTACGCGATGCACAGGTCTCTCTGAGAGCCGTAATTCCCTCTTTCTTCCTGTATGGATTTATACTGCTAAGTGGATGGATTTTCTGCTTGGCAGGGATGCTCCCCTGGGACCTTCCCCAATTCGAAACATCTCTGCACATCTGTATGTAGTATTGCTGGGGCACTTCATGAGAGGGCCTTTATGACACCCCTTACTTTATGGACTGACGCTTAATCTGGCTAGGCACTGTGGAGGGGCTGACGAATGGCATCCTGGAGGTCAGTTTCAGGCTGCATGCCAACTCTAGGTCCTGGAGGGTGACCGAGGTTGTGTGTGAAAGCCATTGCTCTGAGATGGCTTCTCATACAGCTTCCCTGGGCAGTGGAAGCACTGTTCCCTCGGTCCCTGAAACAGCTTGAGAGGGACAGGTTTCCTCTGCTTAATTACCTGAGACAGCATGCCTCCGGACCAGGCATGGAGATCCTGGGTGGAGATGAAGGCAATCTATCTGTCTAGGATGCTTCCCCCAGGCAAGGGCTGGACCTGACGTTTTCATTTCTGCTAAGAGCTATCCCTTCCCCCTGCCCCAAAGAGCCATCTGCTATGGTAGATTACCCCGGCTTTTAGCACTGTGAATCCATAATTAGTGCATAATTAATTACCAGATGTTTTTAACACTAATGAAACATTAATAAATGACGGAGGCATGTTGTCTGGTAATGGAACATTAACCAGAGAGCCAAGCCAGCATGCGAGGCAGTGCTGCTGCCGACATGGCCAAGCCAGAGGCAGGGCTGCATGGGACTGAGCTCTCCTCTAATAAAACCCAGCATGGTCAAAATCACTGCAAGCGCCTGGCAGGAGCTAGCAACTGGCTTGGTGCTGCCTTCAAGTTTTGCAGAGCTGTGGCTGTGGCTACTCCACTTCCATCCATCCATCCATCCGTCCATCCATCCATCCATCTATCTCCCAACTGGAAGGATGCTGTTGGGGCACTATGCAGGCAATTTACTGAAAGCAATGAGCTGCTTTTTTTTTTTTCCTTGGGATGAACAGCAGCTTGATGACACCTTTTCTTCAGTTTATGCTCACAAACAAAGCACAAGGGGAGAGGCCAGACCCCGATGCAGTGTGCTCTGCTGCACCCACTGCCCCGGTGCCAAGTCCCTGTGAGCCCTGCCCTGATGGAAGTTTAATTCAGAGCATCTGGGCCAGTGACATTTTCCTCATGTGAAATTATTAATCAGACAAGGAAAGTGCATTAATTGGGACTAGGTGCCACCTCCAAGCTGCAGTGGGGCACAGGCAAGTAGGTCTCCATCCTCCTGCCTGTCCACAAGGTGTCAGGGTGCAGGCAGAGCTCAGGGACACACAGGATCCCTGAGGGCCTGAAATGTGGCACCTCCCCATCACAGCACAGGCACCACATCACCAGGGGTGAGCATCTCCCTTGCACCTTCTTAGGATGTCCTGGAGGTCCATTTTTGGGTTGCCCACTCTCCTGGGGAGATGATGCTATGGGTTCACACCCCATGGTAGGCTTCAGGGTGTTTGTGTGTCCCCCACTGTCATCCCCATGTCTTCCCCATCACAGGCAGCTCCACATGCAGGAGTGGGCAGCTGAATCCACTCGCTCCAGCTGGAGGGGAAATAACATCCAGAGCTGCTAGTCATCATGAAATGATCATTTAATGAAGACCGTCTCTCCTGGTGTGTGTGTGTGTGTGTGTGTGCGCGCGTGTGTGCATTGTCTCTGTGTGAGCTTTTTTTTTATCCCCTCTATTATTACCTTTTTTTTTTTTGATTCTTTTTTTTTTTATATATATACATCTATAAAAAATTCAAATACAGCATGTCAACAGTGGGAATACTAGGACGTACGGTATTAAATACTGCGCTTGGGTTCAGGCAGGGGCAAAAGGAGGTGTCTTTACAAAACAGGGCTTGGGGCAGGATGGGGAGGAGAGCAGAGCAGGCACAGGGACAGCCGGGGACAGTGGGGAGAGAGCGGGGGACAGGTCTGCAGGGCTCCAGCTCTAAAGGCAACAGCAGAGCTATTCTGCTTTTGGTGGAGAATGAGACAAAGATGTCAACGAGGGCAAGTCCCTGTATCCAATGTGGTTAAAAGTTTGGGAGTGATGTGAGTTGGGGTTGGGGGTGGCGAAGGCTCCTGCAGGGTGCTGGTGGGGGGTGAGGGAGCTGGAGGGGCAGCTCTCCCTGGTGCTTGGCAAGGGGCGGGAGCAGGGTTTTATCAGTGTTGCATTTCCTTTTTTTCCCGTTAAACCCCTGCCAGCTCCCTGCTCCCCACCACACTTGTGAAAGCCACCAGTTCTTCCCTCCATCGTTCTCTCGGAGGGGACCAAGACCCCCCCACCTGTGCAGCCCTCCAGCTTTGTCACGCAGTCGAGAGCTTGGAGGAGTGAGTCCAGTTCTTGAGAGACCCCTTTCTGCCATAGGGGGTACACAGCTGGGAGCATCATTCCCCTCACCACCCCCCCAGTTTCATATCCCCTTTTCTCGGTGCACCGACACACTCCCTGTCACCGGTGTGGGTGGCAGGATGGCGGGCACGTCTTTGGCGTGGGGGGGTTAGCTGTATGAGCGGGGTCCTCAGCTGCGGCATGGTGCTTGGGCTCGCTTCACCTTGCTGGGAAAAGGGGGATGGGGATTTGGGGGAACAAGTGCGTCTCTTCGCTCCGGGCTGGGATAGGATTTCACGGCTCCCCAGGGGATGGCAGCAGCTCTGTCCTCCTCCGAAGCGATGGCGAGAAGCGTGATTCATCCTCAACGTGTGCAAAATCGAAGAGATAAGAGACTCAACCCGGGAGGGGGGTGGCGAGATGGGAGGCGGTGGTGGCAGTGGGTGGTGGGAAGGAGTCTGCGCTGGGTTGCGATGGATGGACAGACAGGGCTCTGTGGGCAGGGAGGAAAGGGGTCACTGGTCCCACTTAGGCTCGGCCATGCCCAGCCATTGAGGGAACACACCAAGGAGAATTTGATCTTCTTCCGTGGGGAAACAGACCTTTTCCCAGAACCCAGGTGCCCAAACCCACCACCTCCACCTCCCTCTCCCAGGACTGCACCCAGCCCATCCACCCCTAGCTGCGTGACACCACCTCTCCCATTGCCACTGCTAATGTCACACGTGGACATCACAGCTGGAGGGGAGCAAAAGACCTTGCACCCACGGAGCTGGACAGGTGGCATGTCCTTTATCCCCCAAAATGACATATGTTCCTGCTGCCAGGATCGATCTCCCAGTCTTCAGTCAGTGTGGATACAGTGAAAGGGTATGGAATGGGGAACCCATGAGACAGCAGGCGTGGCCCAGAGAGGAATGGGGCATTTTGCAGGCTTTGTGGAAAATGTTTGGGAAGCCATTTTTGAGATCTCCAGCAAAACACCTCATCTGGAAAAGCAACTAAATTTGGTGCATTTACAAAAATCTGCAAGAACCCCCCCAATGTCTCGTTCTCAATGCCCTTCACCCACAGCCTTGTTGGAGGATACCCTTCCAAACCATGCTGGAGCCCCTGGGATACCCATGTCCCTTCCCTCTTCCAGCACCCACATCCCATCCCATATGCCCATAGTTTGGGAGATACTCACTAAATAAAGAGGACACCATAGGCAGCCAAGACCAGTCCAGCTGTCCAACACACTGCCACAGTCCCGCTGCCCACCACAGCCCCCTTGTCGCAGATTTTGGTGGTGGGGGGTGGCATGAAAGAGGAGGTGCTAGCACTTGTTGTCTCTATAGGGAGGAAGAGTGGGTGGTGAGGAGAGCCAGGGTGCTCTGGCATGTGTCCCATAGGGACACCCCCGCTCCCCTGTTGGTGGGAACACAGCGCTGTCCCAAGATTGTCCCCAAATTGTTCCTCTCACTGCCGTGCCACACTAGGGCTGAGCTAGGCTGCTGGGATGATGAGCCAGGGCGTGGTGTAGTCTATGAGAGGTGGGTCTACACTCCTCGTGGGGGTTTATCCCCCTGTTGATGAGGGGTTGCAAATCCCTACTGCTGCCTGAACCCCCAGCTGCTCTGCTGGGTGCTGTTTTTGCAAGGCAGCTGTCTCCATGTAGGAGACGCGGAGCAGCAGGGCTTGTACCTACTGCCTCCCCATGGAAGGGGCATCACCAGGGCCCACAGAGGTTCGTGCACAGCTCTGTCAGCACACGGCTTGCACGCACAGCTGGGTTACAGCTTTGAATGCATCTGGCCAGCTCACATGTGTGGCCCTGCCTAGATCTTGGTCACTGCCTGCCTGTCTGCACACCAGTGCTTCCCCACCCTGCGACTGGTGCCAACCAGAGGAACCGGCACAGGGTCTGCTCTAGCCCTTCTGGGAAACAGAGGGCTGATAACGCCCATTTGGACGCAGTCCCAGCTCTTTCCTAGAAACAGAGGCTTGTTAACTTTGTGGCTTTTATTTCGAATTGGCATTTCTCCGAGCGATTGTGTGGGGTCAGAGGTGGGGAGGGGGTAGGACAGGAGAGGGAGGCCTGGAGGGGAGCAGCACTTCAGGGAAGAATAACATCAACAACATCAACGAAAACAACATCAGCCCCTTCCCCAGCTTTGCTGTCACACCCCAAGCATCCTGTCAAAGACAATGGTGGAGACAGGTGAGCTGAGTCAGCACCCCATGGTTGCCTCTGCTGCCGGGGCCATGGGTGGGGGGCACAGTGTAGGGTGAAAGGCTGCAGCCACCCTAGGTGCTGGGGGAATATCCTTAGCTGAGGACAAAACTTGCGTGGAGCCAGACAAGGGGAGGACCCTCATCCAGCACCCCTGGGTTCCCCCAGCTGTGGGCACAGCCTGTTTGTACTGGGAGGGGGACTCTCACCTGTGACCTGGGCCTCCGTGGTGAGATGCTTGGGCTCCTCTGTCCAGGGGGTGGCATGGACAGCCACGCTCCAGTCACTCCACGTGCCGATGTCATTGTCTTTGGCTGCCACCTGGATGATGTACTCCTTGCCAGCATAGGCGTCCGTGATGGTGTGTGATGTCCCATCCGACAGCTCGACCTGAGGGCAGCGGAAGGGACAGGAGGGTGGTCAGAGGAACCCCCGGCACTGGGAGGTGTAAGTTGTTTAGCTTGGCTAGAGGATGATAATGAGATTTCTGCAGCACTTTGGGAAGTGCTCGGGAGTTTGGGGCAGAGAAATGAGCCCAGGACAGGGATGCAACCGGAGAGTGGTCCAGCTGCAGCTAAGCCAAAGGTCTCGTAAGACCCCTTCCTGCTCCCATGTTCATGCTGCTGGAGTGGAGCAGCTTCCTCTAGAGGTCACCAGAAACTAGCAGATGTGTGAGCAGGCTCCACTCGGACATGTTAGGGTGGCTGGGAGGTGGACATCCAGGGCAGTGACTGGGGTGTGAACACATACTTTATGAATATCACTGCCAATGCTCGGAGGGAGCTTTCCCCATGGGCACACCTCTGGCCACCCTGCTCCTCTGCCTGCTGGAGTTCCACCAGCTTGGCTTGCATTCCTCCGACTTGGCCCTTGGACAAAGATGAAACAGGATCCAGCCATCTTTCCTAGAAAAATCCCCTCTGCCTGGTTGTCACTGCTGCCTGGCACAGGAGGTCCTGCTGTCCTCAGGATATGGCTGCTGGTGCAGACATTTAACTCCAGACTCTGACCACAGCTTTCAGGGATCTCTGATCCACTTGGAGCTTGGTTCAAGGACAGCAGGTGCTCTGTAGAAATGCACTCCCATCACATAACCACCAGTGAGCAAACACACCTAGCTGATAGAGCAAGAGGGGTTACAGGTGCTGCCTCTTGTCCAGGTAGTGGGGCCAGGCTCAGAGCAGTCCTATTTAGCAGCTCACAGGTCCCCTAGCACAGTCTATATCAGGTGGGTGGCTGCTTCCATCCCAGGGCTGGGCACAGCCCATCCAGCAGGAAAATGGTTTTAGACCATTCCACCATTGTCATCTATAGGACAGGAGAAAACTGAAATCCTGTGAGGTCTAGGCTGAAGAGAGGATGGGGAAAAGAAGATGGAGAAGGGTGCCGTCCCCTCCTGCAGGACATGACTGCGCATCCTCCAACTGGTGAGGTGTCTTGGCTGAGACCCATCCCACCAACCCAAATTAACCTCTAGCCCTCCTCAGCCCAGGACCAAAATCTGAACTGGATCAAGGTGTTCAGAGGTCAAGGGCTCTTGGCATCCACTGCTACACCTAAATGAGCTGACAAGACAAATTCTGCACTTGCTTCTCATAGAGACACACCTTTGTGGCCCAGGCACCCAGGATAAATAGGCAGGATAGGAGACCCACCAGGCCGTGAATCACCTCTCCTGCACAAAGTGCTGCACTTGGCAGGGCGCCTCCTCACAGACTTGCAGCACAGTGAGGCTGCCCCTGCCACCCAGACCCTGGCATTCCTACCTCTACCACTGTCTCCAGTCACTGCTCACAAGGATGCTCCTTGCGGGGACAGCAGGATGGGATGCACGTGTAGCACCATGCACACCACACATGGGGACGCCTCTGGATGGGATGAGCCCTGATCTGTTTGGTTGCATCTACCAGTTTGGATGGCAATGCCAAGGTGATCAAGCTCAATTAATTCCTAATGACAATTAGATCAAATGAAACCTCGCTGAGTCAGCTGCCAGACCCTGTAAGCCTGTTTCTCCCGGCTTGCCCTGTGCCAGGTTGGGGTGTCTTGGAAGCAGGGAATGAGCCCAGAGCCTGGAAAGATGCTGCGGTTATCTGGCTGGTGTGTGGGTCCCTCTCGGTCTTTCAGCATCCTCTGAGCCCCACTAGTTACTCGTTGAGCCCTGCTGAGGTCCCGCTGGCTTGGCCAAGCTGTTGCTTTTTCTCCAGCCCATGGGCCCTCCTGACCCTACACTTCCCCCTAGAAACAATTCCTCCCTCTCCTTGGCTGCAGCCAGCCTTCAACTGAGTGTTTGCAGATGGGATGTTGCAGGCACAACTGGGTCAAGGCTGTGCCTTGTCTTGGTGGGGGGACCTTTCCCCAGCACCCATTCTCGAGGACCTGGAAGACCTTCGCTGTAGGGCCTGGGAGGATGCTGCCCTAAGATCCCCTTTAGACAACAGACAAAAAGAGAAGGCATAGACAACAGTATTCATCTCTCCCTACAGGTATGACGTCTGCAAGAGTTGGGCAGCCAGGAGACACATCTAACATTTTCTGTGGTGGCTGAGAAAGTCCCAGGGCTTAGCAGAGAAGTGCAGCAGCAGATGGGAAAGCACACGGGGACTGGGTCCAACTGGACACAGACAAGGAGAGCCGGGGGAGGGGACACTGGGGAGGTCGTGGAGGGACGGATGGACACACAGCATCAAAGGCAGAGGGAGAAATTCCTTAATCTGCATCCCCGCCACACAGAGACAAAAGTTGGAAGAAGGCTGCGCATGGTAATGTTTTTGGCCGGGGGGTCTGCGTGTCGCTGCCTGCCTTTGTGCACCTGCCAAAAGTCACTGTGTCTGGCTGTGAAGCACTGCCCAGATTAATGAGGGATCAGTAGCCAGTGCAATGCAGAGCTATTAGCATTGGGGGGGTGAGGGGGGATGTGTGGAAAGAAAGAGAGAGAAAAATGAAAAAAGCCCTTAAACCCAGTAATTCAGCAGACAGCTTGCTGAGGACAGCGTGGGCTGGGATCGCTTTCCCTGCAGTGGCCACATACCTTCTTCAGTCTGCTTGGAAAGATAACAGGGCTGCCAAGGGATAGCCAGCGCCCACCCACAGCCCTGAGCACCAGGATGAGCCCAAGGGCGAGTGCTACATTCATGGGAAGGGGACAGACGCTCAGGATAGATGGAGTGGAGGATTTCCCACCATTCGGCTTTCCCCCTGTAGATACTGCACCCCACTGTGCATGTGCTGGAAGCCTGAGAATATCCACACCATGCGCCCCAACAGGGGACATCCCTGCATGCCTTCATCCCAGTCCCTGCCCACAGACCGGTGGCACTGCCTTGCAATGCTCAGTACAGCAGGAGCCATTCCACCCCACGCCCAGGCTACCCCCAGTCCCACTGGCCCCAGCTCACTCCACCAGGGTGCCCTACCAGTAAAAAACATCACTGTGCTCTGCTCCCCACTGGACTCTGCTCCTGGGCCAGTGCAACCAGGTAGCAATTACTTGAAAACAGGGTGATGCACAAGCAGGTCTGAAGCCCAGATGGCTTTTGGAAGTGAAAAAACGCCTCCAACCCTCCCTGCCCCATCAGCTGGGCTCGGGGCTGGTGCATGTTGGAAGGAGGCGGAGGGGGAGAAGGGAGGATTAGATGCCTCCTTCTCTGCATCCCACATGAAAATGTGTTTGCCGGCTCCCGCGTGGCGGCAGTGGCTCTGCTTTCCATTCCTTGACACCTCCTGTTCCCCAGCATAGCTCCGACTGTGGGAAGGGCTTGCTCTGCTCTTGGGAAGCTGGCTTTTTGGAGACAAGTGGGGCTGGCACCACTCAGTGCCCCCTCAGGGATGCACCAGCTCATGTGCATACCAGGACAGAGACCATGTGGCTGTCCTAGGTGTTGGAGAAGCCTGGATAAGCCTGCCTTCCCCAGTTTAAAAAGAGCACCCTAGCTATTGCAGGGTGAAGCTGATCTGCTCACACAGGCTGTGCCACCCCGAGCGGGCAGGCGGATGCGGAGGGAAACCCCTCGTAAGAACACAGCTCCGGTCTCCCATGCACCCTGTGTCATCGCAGCCTCCTCCGCCTCTGGATGGTTCCCAGGTTATCCCAGATAATGGTGGAAATGGGAACTGGGAGGGGGTCAGGGTGCCCCAGTGGACTTGATTTCACAGTCTCTTTTCCCCGCAACGAGTGGCAAGATCCTGCTACCTGACTGCAATGAGTTTTGCAGGGACTCGTGCTGTGCAAGTAGCTGCTGTTTCAGGTGCCTTCAGTCCCTGCGATTGCAGGGGGATTCGGGCAGGCTCTCACCTGCCCTTGGGAGCAGGATAAACCAAAAGTACGACTAATCCCCAAACAAGCCGTCCCAACACTGTGAAGTGCAGGAGGGTCATTGCAAACAGCCACCGCAGCCTGCAAAGAGATGTCGTCAAGCGGAAAAGAAATGTTTTGCTTTTTCCCTTTCAAAGCCACGTCTGGAAAGCAAATAGGTCTGACATTCATTATTAATAAATGAGCCCCCATATACCTCCTCCTTCCACAGCACCATGGGAATCAGCTGGGCTAACCCCAGACAAAACTTTCTGCCTTGACTCTGAAATCACTAAAATGCTGGGGAAAGTGAATGACCCCTGCTTACTCTTTGCCAGTCGGGTAGCGAAGGAGCCCAGCAGGGTGTGAGCTGTGGTCCCTGCTCTCACCCCCTGCCAAAAAAGCTGCTGTGCGGCTGCACATAACTCAGTCCTGCTGCCGGTCTGGGAAGACGAGTTATCGCAGGGCTTCTCTGCAGCCTGGGTTGTGTCACACCAGATGCGGCTGAACGGCTCCCTTCTGGCTTAAAATAAAGAGCAACTTTGAAAGCGGAGCTGTAAGCTCGTTAATAAGGAGGCTCTTTCTCCAGATGCGCTGTCCCCTCCTGCCAAACGACAACTGGCAGAGCTCGCTTTCGCTCATGGTGGTGGGGAGGATGGGATGGGGGATGCTCAGGGTGCTCAGCACCAGCTCTGATCCTGCTCGGTGCTGGCACCTGCTGCCCGCAGATGCATTTAACGTGCTGAGGCAGTGGGCTGAGGGTGAAAGCAGGTGGGTGCAGCTTGTGTGTGGGCATCACAGGGCAGGGGCACCTACCTCGCATGGCATGGCATGACCTGCACACAGGCAGGGAAAGCTAAGCCTGTTTAGCATCATCCTACCTGTGTGTAACTGTGTGAGCATGCAGGTGAGCACAGGCACATGGGTGCATTCGTGAGTGCTCTGCTGCTCAGTGGTACCTTTACAGTTGCCTTTGGAGGCCTGATCCTGCCGGGTACTCAGTACTTTCAGATCAGTAGCAGTTCTCAAGGGGTCTGAGAGCACTCAGACAGTGCCAGCCAAGTGCCTGGAGCCCAGCAACATCCTTGAAGGTGTGGTGGGGATGGAAAAGGTGATTTCTGAGTATTTCCCACCTCCATCCTCCTCCAAAACACCCTCTGCTCCAGCCTTTTCTGTCCCACGCAGAGCTGTGAGTGACACTATTACAGTCTCAACATTTTCCTACTACCTATTATTTTTTTTTTCTTTCTTTTTTAATCAGTGACTTTGCAGCCAGGAGGGGAAGGGAGAGAAGTGCTGCAATAAAAGCTACCAGGCGTGAAGCTGTAACCCAGCTTGCTCAGGGTGACCTCCCTGCCAAGGTTGCCTTGCAAAGATGGGGAACGCAGGCAAAGCTGCAAAGGCACGGGGGGGATGTAAACGGGCGAGAAGAAGTGCACCCACCACAAAGTGACGTTGCCACCATGCTGGCGGGGATGCAGCTGCAGCAGGCGGTGGCAGTAATTGCCTTCTCCAGCTCCATCCCCCCCCCCCTTACCCATTGTATGCTGGATGCACATCAGCACACACTTTCAGGTTATTTCAGGCTGCCCCAAGGCAGGAACTTCTAGAGATAGCCTGCGAGATTCACCTATATGACTGAAAAATGTTTTTGCCTTCAGAGATGAGCCTGAACCCACCTTACCAGCCAGCCCTGACATGAGCGGCAGTGGTCAGCCCAGAGGACCACACTCTCCGCAGACCAACAAACCCAACCACTAAGTATTTGGCAATACCCACAAAATGCCTATTCCTGTCCCCAAATCCCCATAATTTGCCTGGATAAGAACTGCTCAGCAGCAAAATCTGTCACAGATATCTGCACTGGGGGCTCTGTGACCCCACCTCCTAAAATCCCAGGATGGAGGGAACACCTCTACTTACTTTTCCAAAGAAGGATGTTTCCAGCCTTTGCAGATGCTCATGGATGTGGCTCTAATGCTTCCAAAACAGAAGAGGAAGGAGAGAACCCAACCACGTTATTAGCTTTAAATATCTCATGACCTTTTACTGCAAATCTCAAGATCTGAGGCGCAGCCTGCCTCATGGTTCGTTAACATTTCATGTTGTCAGCGCAGCCAATGGGTTCAATTAGACTTCACGACGGCATCTGCAAATTGCTGGCAACCCACTGGAGGAAATCCTCCCTCAGCCTGGCCGCCAGCTCTGATGCTGCTTAAGAAATACCTTCTGAGCCTTGCCACGCTCCTGGGACACGCACTGAGCTGGTCAGTGCTCCGCACATGAGATCTCTCCCAAAAAACTGGTAAAAAGGGAGATTCTGCTCCAACAAACAGGACAGAGTGGGAGCAAATTGGGTGCAAGACCTGCCCTGGGCTCCCCAGAGATGCTCGGGACAGTGCTTGGCCACCCGCCTGCATCCAGGGGTGAGAGTGCAGATGTGCTCATGGGGAGATCGCATGTGTGAGTGTGGCGGTCGCTGCTGTTGTGAGTTAACTGAAGGAGCCTGTAAAACCAGAAACAGGCTATTAGCAATCCATTAGGAAAGGGTATCCAGTTCCAGCCTAGGTAAGCCATTAGAGGAACATCTGAGAGCATTAGGAGAGCTCGCTTGGGGCCAGGATGGGGCTATAAAACAGAAGAGGAAACCACGCTAATCTGGCTTGAATTACAAACTTAAAAGCAGGAGAAAAATAAAGGATACCCTAAACATTTAATGTTTTATATTTAGGAGACAGAAGGGGAGATTCTGCCAAAAGGAGCAAATAAAAAACCTGTTTAGGCTACAAATATCCCATCTCTCTTCTGGCAGCAGAGAAACCACCAGCCCCTCTTCCAGAAAGGGAGGAGCGTGACTTTAAAGTTGCTTGAGTTTCAGAGTGAGCTCAGTGCTGGTGGGGCAGAAGGGAGTTAGTGGCCACCTGATGTGACATGATGTGACACGGCTGCATCCCAAACAGCTGGGAAATGCCTGTGCTCAGGTTTTAGGGAGTTGCTGTCAGGCGGCAGAATGGTGCAAGGAGCATCCGGCACACGCCCTGCCACACACTTATGTGGAAGCTCATCATCATCATCTCTCCATGATAATAATTCCCAGAGCACATCAACATAAGTCCCAGAGCAAACTGCAACATGAGAGCTGCTAAGTGGCCTGAGAGAAAAGCCGCTGCTGAGGAGGGCAAAGGGAGTGCAAACATCATTCTGGGGCTCAAACCCACGTTTGCAAAGCACTGGGGATGTAGTAAGGGTGTTCCCCTGGCTCTGAGTCAGTCCCAGATATTGCTTGATGGAAGAGGATGCCTCGGCCAAGCACTGCCTGACTCTCTCTTGGGGGGAAACTACATTTATGGCTAGCTCATGCAGCAGTGGTCTTGATAAGATCCACTGCCCCTGCCACCGACGGTTTCATCTTCTGGTGCCAAGCCTTGGCATTATTAAAATCCTGAAAGGAAGAGCCTGGGAGAAAGCAGACACTGATTGAATCAGGCCCTACGGTATTCGACAGCTCGACATCCATCTGATCCTATTAGTGCTCGTTCGGTCCTGCCTGCCGAGGTGCTGTGCATAAATCAGACCCTGCAAAGATAACAGGAAGCAGAGAAGAGAAAGGGAACCTGCTTCTTCTACCAAGAAACACCATGTGTGAGTGGGGCTTGCATGGAGATTCCTGGTTCTGGGCAGTCTCCAGTGCTTCCTTGTGGGTTTGCTCCCGCAGTGATGCTAGACTTCCCATGGGGCTGCCAAGGGGGTGGCAGGAGTTGCTTCAAACCCACAGACGGTGTATGGGTGGGTTGCCATGTGGAGGTAGGGACAAGGCCCACTGTGGGGTCCTTGGGTACACAGGGATGTGCTAGAGCATAAGGTCATCCAGCTCCTCCTGGCTGATGGCAGAGACTTCTCCTCTCCCTGCTGGGCTCCCAAGCTGCCCTGTTGTCAGCAAGCAGGTTGTGTGCAATAGATTTTCCACACTGGCAGCCAGTGGGGACAGCAAGAGCCAAGATGGGGGGCAACTGGAGGCAGGAGTCATTCACCTTGGCAAGAATTAAGACACCCTCATGCAAGCATGGCATGTGTGACCACTGCACCCTTTCTCAGGACATTCGTCTCTTTGAGGAGAGACCCAACACCACCACCACGGGATGAGCTGGATGGCTGAGCTAGGCTTGGCGCCATCAAACCATGGCTGGCTTTGGGGGAACAGGGACACCCTCAAGGTGCCGAAGAGCAATAGGAGAAGCAAAACAGAGCTCAGCATGGCTTGGGCATGCTCCCAGCGTGCTGGCATGAGCCAGGTTCATTTTTGGGTGCAAACTCCTGAATTTGCAGGCTGCCTAGTTAGGCTAAGCAGGCTGAGCATGCCAAGGGGGTCTGGGGTTGGAGCAGCTCTGTCTGCTGCAGCACTGCCATCCCCTGGTGTTTGGGAGATGATTGAATTAGGCTTCGCAAATAATTCAACTGATGAATAGTGGCAGTTTTCCTCAAATCATCCACAAATCAGATTTTTCATTACCTAGCCAGCAGGGCAGAAAGTCAGAAAACAAGGCTGGTACCTCGCTCGCTGAATGCTTGCACTCAGTCACTGAGCAAACTATTCCCCAAACATACTTCTCCATCAAACAGTCATAGAGGAGACGCCTCTTGCAAGGGGATATTGATGAAAAGTGGTACCCAGGTCTGCTGAAATGAGCCTTTTCTGGCCCTCCTCGCATCTACCATGAGGACTGGTACCCTGAACTCTCTCCTCAGCTCAGGGTATCTTTAAATAGGAAAAATCAAGATTCTACTGCTCTAGAAATGTCTTTTCCACCCAGGGTGGCCCTGCCACCAGTGTTGCCAGCACCTCCATGTATTTTCCATCATCACTGCCTGGCAGAGAGCACTGATTAGAGAGACCACACTGTCCCTTGGAGACCTTGTGGTGTGGGGACTGGCACAGCTTGACTCCACATATATGGTTCCTAATACCCAGTGATGGAGGGACTTGCCACCCTGAGGGTGTTGAGGTGGGAGGAAGCTCACTGGCTTTCCCACGATTTTTTGGGTGCAAACCACTGGATTTGCAGGGTGCTTAGCTGCATCAGGCTGTGGCAGGGTAAAAGCATCAGCTTTTTCCACAGCAGTTCCACACCTTCAAAGGACTGACACTGTGTTTCGTATTTCCTAGTAATTATTCCCCTTCTTCACAGTTTCTGTGATTCAAGTATTTTTCCCCCAAGTGAAAACAAGAATTCACAGCAAACTAATACCCAAATTCCATCTTTGCTTTCTTACCCCTTGCAATACTCCACAGATGCTCTCCTACTACCAGGAAGGAAGCAAAGGGAAAAAGACGAGGAGAAAAACCCTCTCTCAAACCCTTCTCTGATTTTCAAAGCCATCAACAAACACTTCAATCTCAAACACGACCTGCAGCGCTGCCTTGTCAAAAAACCCAACCAGCAGAAAAAGAAAAAGTCGCTGAGATACTGACATCTTGCAGACACAAACAAAGCCTCCCGTCCCCTCTCTCAGACATCTTTGTCCACAAGAATTGCAGGTTGGCAGAAAACTTCGTTTGGCTCCATGAGGCAGGTGAGCTCTCCAGGGACTGGGTGCTGCCTCCTATTTGTCTTTTTCTGCGTAGGGTAAGTGCTTTGTCAAGCAAAGCACCTAATCGGCTTCCAACTGGCCCAGCTCAGCACAGAGGAGATGCTGGATGAGCCACACCAGCGTAGCAGCACCTCACCTCGAGCGGCAGATTGCTTTCCTTCACAAACCGAGCGTACAAGCAGCACACAGAGGAAAAAAAATAAACTCTGTTTGTTATCTTCTTGCAGCTAACAAATGAAATCTGTCCTCTGGGCTGCCAAGGATTTCACTGACTTTTTTTTTTCTTTTCTTTCTTTTTTTTTTTTTTTTTTTTTTCTTTTTTTTTTCTTTTTTTTTTAAAGAAACAAGAAATAAACGTAAGAAATCCGATAACATCATGGCAATCGCTCTGTGACTGTACTCTGAGTTATGGTGAGCGGTATTTTATCTTCAGTTCAAAATCTAAATGTGGTAGAGGTGCATTTAAATGTGGTGACATTTATACTTTAAATGCCTTTTACATCTCGTTGGCAGGTTTTATATAGAACATATGTATGGAAAGCAGATAGGGGCTGTGGATGAAAATGCGGAGCGGGGAGAGCCTGCAGAGCCATTTGTAGGCAGAACATGAGTTAAAAGGAAGACAGAGAGGAAGAGAGAAGGGAGGAGAGATGGGGAAGGAGAGGAAGAAAGTCTGGGTTGCCTGGGCAATAAATACACATATATTTTGGTCCCTCGCCACTTGTTCCCAGTGCAACTTGTTCCCAGCCACCAGCTCCCCTGATTCCTCCCGTCCCAGTGAGCTCAGCATCACTTACGTGTTGCCATTGGTCCAGTATGAGGGGTCGATATCGCAGGAAGAACTTCAGTGGGAAAGATTCAGGGTCAGGCCAGGATGAGGGGTTTTGCCATGACACCTCCAGCCTCCGAGGGTTATTGGGCACAGGTTTAGCCACCACACTTTCCGGAGGATCTGGCTTTACTGGAAGAGAAAAGGGTGAGTGGTAAAGCTTTGCACTTGACGTTCTTTCTTACACCCCTTAGCACAGCTGTCTGGGCACTGCATTCTCTGCTTTCCAAGAGGAGGAGCCAACATGTAGAATATTATTTTCCCAAACTAATTAGATGCAAATCACCTTTTCTTGTCCAGGTCAGCTGTACAGCTACCTTAGCTCAAAATAACTACTGTCAAGGAGGTGCCAGTGCTGGAGATTCAGGGAAACAACCTGGCCAGGGCAGGGAGTATCCCTCCTGCCCAGGGCTACTTGAATCAGGGCGAGGACATCAAGCCCAAATTCTGCACTTTACTCACTTCTCCTGATTTCTGAGAGTCTGACCCACATTCAAACCTGCTTACCTTGCAGTAATGTGGCAGAGTTTGGCCCCTGAGTTTAGGGCTGGGGTTTAGGGCATTCAAAGCATTGGCACATCATATTTACTACGCGTGAATGATGGCCTCAGTCATCTTCCACCTCAGGTATCTCTCTCAGCCATCCTCTGCTTTTGGGATATGGGGATATTTTCGTGCTACCTGACAAGTATTTCAAGTGAATGTTAATTGGCTGCGAGCTGTGCAATGTGCTTTGAAGTCACAGCTACTTTGAGAGTGCTGTGTGCAAATCACAGACAAGCTGCGATGAATGGTTTCGCCTGTTGCAGAGCAAGTCTTGCTCCTTGTCAAGGGTTTGCTCAACTCCTGACAGCTCCAGCTCCCAATCTGCAACAGTAAGGCTACAAAAAAAATCAGAGATTTGCCTACACCCGTGATTCTTTTCTCATGGCCAGGAAGGAGCTGGGCACGAGGAGCTTGGCGCACAGCTGTGCCTTGGGTGGAAGAGGGTTCTCTATGCATTCTAAGAATAGCAATGCATCTGAGTCCTCATGCCCTGGGAGGCTCTTAACCCCCTCCAAAGCCCACATGCAGGCCAGTGGATCCCTCCTAGCCTGAAAAATCTCTCGACTGAGTAAAAGTCTCCTGATTCTGACCACCTCAAGAAGGAGCTTGTGAAGATGCCAGCATCAAACTCCACACGCAAGTATGAAGAAGGACCACTGAGGCCATGGGGAACCCCTTTCTGTCTGGCAGAGCTCCTGCCCTGCACTCAGATGTCTTCTCCCCCATGCTGAGCCCAGGGATTCACCTACTGTGGGTGGGAGGTGATGTCCTCACAGGGGCTTTGACTCCCCTCGGGGAGAAAGGAGGTGGTGGTGGTGAGTAAGCTGCTCCCTCTCTAGTCTGATTGCCTGCTGCCTGCAGCCCTGCCCTGTGCGTGAAGAGCATGAAACTGTGTGGGATCAGGTGTTGATGTGGGACCAGTTTGCTGCAAGAGGTGTTGTCTGTGTGCTGTTTGCTGAGATCTCTGCTCCAAGATGATGGTGGCATCACAGCAACCATACCCAGGAAGACAACCTCCTTGCACCACTAATGCCTGTTCCTCTTAGGGGAAACCAGCCTGTGATGCTTTCAAAGCCACTTCTTTGGCTGTGGATGAGGCAGTTGGGGGCCACTGAAATGAAGTCACAACCCAACCACCTTGGTGAGACCCAGAATTGTCCCTGTTCCCGCCACGATGTAGCCCACCACAACCTCCTTCTCCTCAGCTCTCCCACTTGGCACCCTGGCACACGGTCTGCTGTAGTTTTCCTTCACCATCAGCCTGACAGCCTCTCCTGCTTCCCATCACTTCCCTCTGCTACGGTAGGTACAAGGAAGGCGGGACAGCTTCCTCTGTCTCTACTGCACCAGGTGAGTGCTCAAGAGTGTGCAAGTGGAGCAGCTGGTGAGCAAACACCCACCGGCCCAATATGGGTGCCCAGTGCTACTTCCCAGCTCCCATTGACCCCTCTCTAGAGCGGGATAGGACACCATTTTCCATTTGCAGCTTTGTCCTTGGCAGGAGGGATGACTTGCTGGGGCTGCACTGTGCTGAGCTACTCCAGATGGCTGTGCAATTCCTTTGCTCGTTTCGAATCCCTGGGCTCGGGATGGACATCAGCTTCCATCAACAGGGACTTGGAGTCCAAGTGTGTACGGAAAAGTATAAATCCAGCACTGGCTTGGCGAGCTCAGTTTGCAAAACAAATCTGTTCATCTGAATGAATGCAGATGACTGCAAATTGTGGCTCTGCAGTGAGGAAGTAGGAAAGAAAGTGCTGGGCTGGGGATGGACATGATGGGATTCTCTCTGGGGTAATGCAGGGAGCCTGGAGCCACAGCAGAGGGATGCTTAAATGCAATTGTGCCAGACAGGGCACATGTACCCGGGCAGCAATCAGAGATGCCACTGTGGTGGGTTGGAGAAAAGCAAAGCAAAGGTGCCCTGATGCTGAGGTGGGAGTCACCTGCCCATTTTGCAGGGATGTGAGCCTGTGGATTAGAGAATGGCCCCGTCTCTGAGTGAGCATGGCAGAGCCCAGCCATTGAAGAGGCTGTGCTCCCAGCTGCGATGAGCCTTCAAACGGCACTGCAGGTTAATGGGAAAACCATCACTCCCTGCAACCTCCCCATGCGTCCCCCCCATCTGTGGGACTCCTGCCCAGGCTAGAACGCACAGCAGTGCCAACCTCTCCCAAAGCATAAAGCCAAAGCTGTTCCTGCCACGTCCCTCCAAGGTGGTGGGGTTTCAAGAGCCAGGAAACAGAACTGCACCTCCCGCAGCTGATCCAATGAGGACAAGGATCTCTTAGGACAGACCTCATCACACTGTGTTCATCACTGGAAACACCAGGGCCAGCCCAATAAGGGTCTGCTGAGGAGTTAGGGGAGGCAGGCTGTGTCCAGCTCCATGATTTCTACATGACTGTGAAGGAGCCCTTTATCCTCCACAGCCTCCTGGGCCCCTGTTCCACACATGGGGATGAGCGCTCCTCCTTCCCCAGCCTTTGTCTGCCTCCATTTAGCCCGCACATGGTGAGGCAGGGGCTGGCTGGCTGTACATCAACCCGCATAATAGAGCCCTGTCCTCAGTGAGGGCCTGCAGGCAGTAATGTAATAAAAGCAATAATAGTAATAATAATAATGGACGATGGGCATTAGGCTGAGTACTGGTTAAGCGACTACAAAACCAGATGTAATATTATCCCGCAGAGCTGAGGGAGCATCATCAGACATTCCTGGGAAGGGGACTTGGCTGGGAGGTGACTCACAGCTCTTCCCGCTTGGTTTTTGGCTGCCGTGTCCAAGCAAGGGCTTGGCGCACAAGAAGAGCCGTGGAGAGCAGCTCTTCCTAAAGGCTCTGTACGCTCCGGCTTAACTCCAAGTCTTTAGCTATCCATCGCCCCTGGCTGTTGTTAGACACATCTTGAAATGAAGCCGGTGGTTCAGAAAGGCAGCTGGGACCCTGCAGCATGGAGGGGCACATCACCCACCCCTTCTCTCCAATGAGCGCTAAAATGGATCCCTTGTGGCTGTTAAATATCCCCTGGCATTTTCCATGAGCAGAGGGATATTAAACTCCATGTCTTAGCCAAATGTCAGTCTAGGTAATTTAATTCTGCCTCCCTAAGTAGTATGAATTGAACTGACCTTCTGCCTAGGCAACTGTATACCTGTGTTCAGAGACTCTGAATTTCATACAGACACAGGCACGTTTGTCCTCATACAGCCCCTCTGAGATGCTCTGCATCTTAATCACTCCAGAGACAGAGCTGGGAGGCTCAAATGACCTTCCCAAGGTCATGCACAGGATGGGTGACAGATCAGGGGAAGGCACCCATGCTGGCAAGGCCTCATCCAAGGCTGTTTTCCTCCTTTTAATGCTGTGCACTTTTTCCTGAGAATTTGCCCCAGGCTTGCACAAGGAGAAGGGCACAGTGGTAGAATGCTGGTGTTGCTGCATGGCGGTGATGTCCTACTTTCCTGGGGGATTCATGTACCAGTTACCTGGTTCTTGGGCTGAAACACAAGTGAGGAAAGCGGGATTGTGTTCTGGAGGGCCACAAATGTCTCCGTGTTGTCCCAGCCATCACAAGGGAGGTGACAGCTCCTGATACACATCTCACTCCTCCCTACCACTTTCCTCTGCCTCCAGACTCTCTCCCCTTCAGCTCCTCCAGCCCCTTTCTCACCTCCTCTTGCCTTGGGCTGGAGCCCTGATGTTTGCAGGTCGTTGCAAAACCTTGCCCTCCCCATGTTCCCCTGTCGTAATATCAATACCTTTGCAGAAAACGTAATTATGAAAACAATTTCCAAGAGCATGATGAGGAGAAAGGCAGCCCAGATCTCCTACCAAGGAGAGACGGGGTCCAGAGGGATGGAAAAGCTTTACAGTCATCGCTGAAAATGACAATGCAGAGTGACCCCTCACAGCTGGCTGCTAATAACCAGCACGGCGCAACTGCCAGCAAGGCATGGGCTTGGGATAGCAGAAGAAAGTACCAGTCATTTTCCACTCAATTAGACCCCATCTTCTGAGCGGCTGGGGAAGGGATTTTCTGCTGGGAGCTCCAGGGAGGGAGGAAGAAAAACCAAAGGAGGTCATTCCTTCCCAGGGGGTTTTTTGTGTTTGCCCAGGCTGGGTGGGTGGTCTGAAGCAGCAGTGGGTCTGCTCCTGGCTCAGATGGTGCCGGGAGGGACAGCCATCAGTGCTGCTCTGCTCATGCGTTGGATCCAGGCTGCTCTGTCCCCAGCAGGGCATGAGATCAGGGCTTCACGCTTGGGGTTTAACCTCCCTGCAGAAGGTGGGATGGCTTTCTCTAGGCTAAGGGGAAAACACAAGGCAGGCTCTGACATCACCATCCCTAGGATTTTAGGAGAAGCGTCATGCAGTTGTTGGTTGACACTGTCTCTCCCTTTTAGCAGGATGCATGCACATGTTGCAATGCTCCCAGGCAGCATTTTTCCAATGAGACAGTACAATGGCTTTGCCCTGAGACGCAGGTTTTCCACCCCTCCACCTAGCAAAGCACAACTTCCAAGATGAGATCTCAGCCCAGGTGGTGCTGGTAGAGATCCCTGTGGAATCTAGTGGGTACTAGATTCACACTGTGAGCACCTACCATGCTGGGACACAGACCTCAATTTACAGCTGCAGAATAGAGAGCCAGAAGAGACACAAATGCAGAAGCTTCTGCAAGGAGAGCAATCAACCTGGGGCAATATGACATGACAAAAGGCACTAATGCAATGCACTTGTTTTAATTGGAAACACCAGGACGGTAAAAGGAGAAGCTCGGCTCAGGGTAGGTGGCTGTTGATTGGCAGCAGCTGACTTCATCCTGTGATGACTCTGCTAAGCCTGTTGAATGCCTGCTTAAACATTCAATCACCAGCACATCTATGCTTCTTATGCACAGCAGCCGTACCAAATCCTGAGGAGGAGAATTTCATAGCTGTGCAGAACATGGAGATTTTAAGGCCACTGGATACTGAAATGTTTATGGGAGTGGGCTGGCTCTGGACTGCAGGACATAGCCCTTCCTATCAGCACTGGCCCATCATCCTTTCCCTGAGTGCTATTCTGGAGGGTGTTAGAGCATTTGCCAGGTAGTGCCGGAGGGTCTTACCTCCCACTGCAACCACTGGGACATGCCCAGGCACCCTGCACCCCTCCAGGCACTCTTACAAGAGGCAGTGATATAGCTCCCGTGCTAATAGCTGGCCCAGGACAGTGCTGGTCTCTGCTCACTGCTCCTCCGACCTGGGCTGAGTTCAAACTTCTGGGCTGGATCCAGCTTGTGCTGGTGCTGGGATGCCCGGGGCTAGCACCTGGGTGTGCTTCCCTGGAGGGTTGCCCTTGCATGCTGGACAGAGGACCAGATGTTTGGGAAGCCAGGCAGGGCATGGGTGGGATGCAGATGTTTGAGGACGATGCCCTGAACTCCTGCAGGAGAGAATGCAAGGAACTTGGAAAATGCAGCTTAATTGCTGCCCTGGGCCCCACAGGCTGGAGGTTACCTTCATTTTTAAGGAGTGTATCTTCCACAAACACAACAATTTCCATTTAAAAGCACCCCAGTGACTGAAACTCCACCGCTTCCCTGCTAAGCTCCTTGCCTTGTTATCACAATGCACCGAGAAACACAAGCTTTGATGTGGACGACGGGTGCAGGGACATGGCAGGACAGCCCCTGCTCCAAAGTAATTTTTCCATTCTGTTCAGAGCTGGCACCTTGTTTCTTTTTTTGATGTCTTCCAGAACTGGACATAGAAAGGGAAAATCTGGGACAACAGTGGAGCTACTCTTTTTACACTCTGGCACTTCCAGCTTCTCAGGACTGGTTCACACAGCACACCGAAGGCAAAGAATGACTGCTGGCTGCACTTCAAGGATTCATTTGTTTGTTTTTCTGGTCCAGTAATTGCCACATGTAACCAGCAAATTGTTTTTCAACATGTTCCTGATTTCTATCCTCTCCCATTTTTCCTGTTGTTTGAAGATGGAACACTCCCATCACAGCACTGGCTGTAATCTGTCGTTGGCTGGTGGCAAAGCGTTGTGCCCAGCTCCCAGCTTTGCCATGCTTGGCACTGAATTTCTCAGTGCGCACCAGTCCTTCAAAGTTAGAAGAACATCCACATGACGAGTCTGGACACGGCTGAGCAGCATCCCTGCAGCACATCCTGCAACGTGGACACCCTGATCCCCAGGGCTCACTGCTCCTTGTCCCACATTGCACAGCCTCCACCACCCTGCTGGGGCAGTGAAAAGGTGCAAAGGGGAGAACGGGAGTTTTAGGAGCGTGTTAGGTAAGGGCTAGCGGAGGATGAGTGGAGGAAGGCTTTATCCTGACTAGGCACAATGGGAACATTTTCATTTCTCTTCCAATCCTAACTCCCATGACCCTGCTACCAGCACAAACATCAAACCTCTTTTTTAGGAACACTCAGAGGGGTAAGAAGGGCAATGCCATTTCAACCACACCAGTTTCACAGCCCTCTAACCCAGTACACAGCAGACACTTCTCCAGTGCCTGAGCAGGGAGGAGCTCAGCAGCCACAGGGGACCTGGACCGCTGGGAATGGGACCAGGCAGGGCACCAGGCCACTGATGGGACCAGCATGGGGGCTGCCTATGGGCATCCTGCTTGATTCTCCCATGATGCTCGGATGTTGGCATCAGTTACAGCAGGGCCATGAGAATCAGGGGCCACGGGGAGGATGTCAGAGTGACTCAGACCCTGGCTCCATCTCATGGATGGACACGTAGAGGCTCCACTTGGAGAACTTGCCCCCTCCCTGGCCCCTTGCTCCAGTGTGTGACAGTGCATGCAGAGCAAGCCAACCCCAACACTGTCTCAGAGAGGCCGGTTGCTGCCGCAGAAGTTACCTATGGCGAACTCGTCAAAGGTGAGGGTGGTGGAGTTTTTGCCCAGAGCGTTCGTGACTGTCAGAGTCACCTTGTACTTCACCGTCGAGAAGAGCTGGAGATATCTGATGTGACACCTGTTTTTGGGAAAGACATCCTTTTCGCAGACCATCTCTCTTGTGCCGTGTCTGGAAAGGAGAGGCAAGAAGAACTGTTACTAATGGAGCAGTGCTTGGGGTGAGGATGCACCGTGCTGCTGGAGGTAGAAGGAGCAGCGCTGAGTCCCTACTCTGCCCATGGTCCCCAAGCACCAGCGCCAGCTGCAGCCAAAGGGCTGCTGTCCTCCTACTGGGGAATTTTGTAGGCTCATGTGTGTGATGGTTTACCCTAAGCTTGGACAGAGACTGCGGTGAATGTCCTCATTCACCACAGGAAAGGAAGAGGCCTTGCTGGGGTTGGTTCTGTCCGTCCTGTGAGAGGAACGGGGTCTCCTTTCTGCTGGTGACATGAGCCCCAGAAGATAACTGAGAGCTGTATAATGGCTGTGTCAGGACCTGGGCACAGGATGGGGGATGATGCCATGCCATGCAGAGCTCTAGGTGAGGGACATTGCTGCTGGCCAGCCACAGCCAACATATGGCAGAAGGGAGTATGACCGTGCCAAATGCACCAAAATTCAGTGGGCACAACCTCCATTGTGGACAAAAAGTGCAGAGGTGATGGACTTGGGGGTCATGGAAAGGGTATGTGGGAGCTGGGAAGTTTCATGGTCCCCTTTGAGAAAATCAGAACTTTCTTGATACAAACGCCCAGTGCCAAGCATCCAACTTGGATGTTCCTGGAGCACCCTTTCCCAGACCCATTTATGGGATATTGAACCAATATGCTCAGTACAGGTCAGACCCACTGCCCCAAGACTTTGTGGCACTACTTGACACCTGCTCCAGGCTGTGTGGACAGAAACTAGCCTCACTGCAGTCTTCCTTCCTGGGTACTTACATGACAGAGATGTCGAAGGAGTTGGGGATGTAGGTGGGAGTGGGCAGGTGCCAGCTGCAGTAGAAACCCTTCGGGTAGTTGTTGGACCGGCACATCAGCACTGGCTCCTTTGGGGGCACTGCCGGGGAAAGAGAAAGAACAATTAGCCATTGAGGTGGAGTTATCACCAGGTCCTGAACAAGGGAATGTTCCTCCACTCTCAACTGCTTCCAGCTCGGAGTGGACACAGTTTGCAAGTGGAGCCTGGTCTGTTTATCAGCTGCTCAAAGCACCTGGGTGCCTTTTTCCCATGTTCCATGCCAAGGTCCCCTGTGAGACCTTGCTTTGGGCTGGGCTATGGACAGGAGCCCACCTTCTTCCCTGGCAGCTCATCAGTTCTAATAAGAGACAGAGTAGCAGAGGGGGTTGACAGGTACCAGGGGACAGTGTCTTCAAGGCTGTGACAGACATCACTGATC
This sequence comes from Todus mexicanus, assembly GCA_013389965.1. Taxonomy (NCBI): domain Eukaryota; kingdom Metazoa; phylum Chordata; class Aves; order Coraciiformes; family Todidae; genus Todus; species Todus mexicanus. The sequence goes on from WEIS01043353.1 coordinate 172,616, forward strand.
GGGAGGAGGTGCTGCTCTCTTGACCCTATTAAGCTACAGTGCTCATGGCTTTCTCTGCCATATCCCTGGGGAGTGATAAACTTGTTGAGGGATGATCCTCCAAAAGATGAGAGGTCCTCAAAGGGAAGAAGAAGGGCCACATATAGCAAGGTGAGGGGGAACAACCTGAAACCAGCAGAGAAAATTCAGCTCTGCAGGGGGACTGGCAGTGTTAATGCTTTCAGAAGCTGGGCAAAGCATTGCATCCCAGAGCCCTGCCTCCCAGGAGACACACAGGCAACTGGAGACAGGACAAGAGCATTCATCTGGGAGCTGCCTTCTCCTGGCTCTTCAGCTGTTCCTAGAGATTAGAGGCAGAAGAGGATTTTATACCCAATCAAGTGTTCACACTGCACTCAGCCTTCCTGGAGATATGCAGACTCTGTGCTCTTTGCAGCAGAACAGCCAGAGCTGCAGGTAGACTGCAAAATGCTGAGGCCCAGTGTGTGTAGGAGGATGAGATGTGATACCTTTCATGTGATAAATTTTGCCCTTGTAGGTTGGTGACAATCTTGTCTGACACCAAAAACAATTCCTCTTAGTACCTGGGCACTTTAATTGTTAAGAGTAGAGTCTGGCTCTAATTGCAGCACCTTGGCACGGTCCCCCTGCATCCACCCAGGATGTCCCAGGACATGCTTTTCTCTCCAAGCAAAGGTTTTTAAACAAAATTAGCAAACATGGCAGTCTCAGTGCAAACATCACTGCTCACCACCCCATCATGGTCCTGGCAGTGCTCCCCACCACACAGCTAACCACTGAGGCAGATGCCTTACCAATGGCCATGACCAAAAATGAGATGCAATGATGCAAGCGCTCAGAGAGCACCCCCAAGGCTGGGAAACTCCTTCCCCTAAGATGCAAGGGCAATTTACAAGTGCAGCAGCACCATGCATGCACCATGTCTTGCTATGGAGCTGCCCATACTGATGTTAGAACAGGGAAGGTGTGCACCAGCCTAACATCCCTCTACATTCTGTGCCACAGAAGTAAAGGATGCAGCACATTCACCAACGGTGCCCTCACTGCACCAGTGGGACAGTAGCACCAGGAGGATGTCAAAGCCTCAAGACATCAGTGCAAAGTGGGACACCCCTGCAACCCTGTCTGTGGAAATCTCCAGCATAGTGCACAGCCCTGCAGAGCTGCTCATCTCCTGAAGGTCTCTTTGGTCCCGATTCCTGGGCGCAGCCCTGGCCTCACTGGTATAACACACTAGGGAATGTGTCTAGGGTCAGAGCAGAACCCTGATGGGAAACAGAAGCCAAACCATGTCCTCTGGAGAAGGCCAACCCGGCCTGTTTGCCGTGAGCATGGACTGCCAAGGTGGGCTATCTAGATCCTGGCTCAGCATTGACCAGTGGAGCTCACGGTCAGAAAATAATCATAGAATCATTCTTGTTGGAAGAGAGCTTTAAGATCATCAAGTCCAACTATTAACCCATCACTGCCAGGTCACCGCTAAACCATGTCCGTCAACAACACATCTACACGACTTTAAAACACACCCAGGGATGGGGACTCAACCACTTCCATGGGAGGCCTGTTCCAGTGCTTGACAACTCTTTTGGTGAGGGCAATTTACCTAATATTCAACATAAACCTCCCCTGGTGCAACTTGAGGCTGTTCCCTTTTGTTCTAGCATTTGCTACTTGGGAGAACAGATCAACCCCCATCTCACTACAACCTCCTTTCAGGGAGTTGTAGAGAGCAAGAAGGTCTCCCATGAGCTTCCTTTTCTCCAGACTAGACAATCCCAGTTCCCTCAGCTGCTCCTCACAAGACTCGTTCTCTAGACCCTTCATCAGCTCAGTTGCCCTTCTCTGGACACACTCCAGCACATCCAGATCTTGCTTGAAATAGGGGCTCCAGAACTGGACACAGAGCTCCAGGTGGGGTCTCACCAGAGTGGAGCAGAGGGGGAGAATCACCTCCCTTGACCTGCTGGCCACAATGGGTTTTGCTAGAAAAGCTTTCTGGGGGAATTCCACGAGCTCTGGCTGTAGCACCCTCCTGCAGTCTACAGAGGGGAAACTGAGGCACGGGGTTTGCACACAGGCTGGTGCCTTTGGGACAGGGCTGGAGAGAAAGCCAGCAGATGACAAGAGAACCAAGGGAGCAGGGAACAAAGTGAGAGAGAGAGAGAGGGAGAGAGAGAGGGAGAGGGAGAAGGAGACAGAGAAGGAGAGGGAGAGGGAGGAGGGGCCAGCAGGGAGGGGAGGTTGTGCTGGTTGGCGACGCATGTTCCTCCTAATGACTATTTCAGCCTTCAGCCAGCAGACGAAGGCCAGAACCTGGTTAATGAGCCTCCTAGCTAAATTATTCAAGCAGACCCTCGGCAGCAAAACAGAGTGGCTGATCACAAGGCCAGAGGCAAGAGCCTGATTCCTGCTGTAGCTCCATCCTCCTCCTTGTCCTCCTTGCCAGTTCCTTAACCCCATTCCTGCCCGCGGTGAGACAGGAACAAATGCCGGGCAGCATCGTCCTTTGCAGGGGCAATGGCGAGGGGGCTGGGGGCTCCCGGGAGGTGTTTCCAGAGGCTGAAGGGGTGCAGAGGATTTAGGGACAGCCTTTGGGGTCCGAGCGACCGCGTGGTGGCAGTGTGAGATAGCAGCACCCGCCTGGCACTCGGCACACCGGGCTGGGGCTGGATATACTGGATGGAGAGGATGCTACTGTGGGCCTCCTGCCTACTTTCTGCTAGTGTTTCCCTGTCCCCACGACACCAGGAGCCAGCTGGGAAGCTGGGTAGAGGGAGTCGAGGCTTCGGCGAGCATCCCTGAAGTCCTGCACAGTCCCTGCCCTGTGGGGAGGCTCTGTCCTACCCACACAGACCCGGATGGTGCGCTGCTGCTCAGCTGCAATTAGTCCACCTGAGGACAATTTATCTCTGTTGTCTCCAGTATTACTCTGGATCTGGCACTTGGTAATCTGTGCTAATTCCTCCACTGAGGATGCTGGGGTGGGCTCATGCCTCCAGGTTTGCTTTGCTGGGGGAAGGGGGGCTGCCCAAACTGCCTCCTGCTTCCATCCCCACTCTGCAGCAGCCGGTGAAGATGCACTATTTTCACAACTTTGAATGCTTAAAGATCCTATATTCTGCTGCAAGACTGGGGCCCCAAATGCAGCCCCTAGCCTCTGCCCACAGCATCCTCCACTTCTCATCGTCTGGTGCTTTTCAGCAAGCCAGAGGTGGAAGGAGAGCCTGGGGAAGGGGGACAAAACAACCCTCATTTCTCTGACCCCTTAGTGCCCATGCAGCATCCTCAGCACCCCCCAGTCATCGCCCTCTCTTTCTTGGCAGGGACAAGCTGTCTCAGATGGACACTCCCAACACCTCCATGTCTCCAAAGATTCATCAGTCCCAGAGCCACAGGCATTTTGGGAGAGGGATGTCACACAACTGCCCCACTTTCTGCCTTGATAAGCAGAAAGTCCAACCCACAGGAGTGCAATGTGCCACTCAGAGCTGTGCCCATGACACAACACAGATGCCACGGAGAACTGCCGTGGCACATCAGGAAAGCTGTCTTTGCCACAGAGTCTTCTCCAAGCTGGTGGCAAGGTCCCCATCTCCCTATGGGAGAAGGTGGTTTGCAACCCTGTTCCTTTCCCCTCCTCTCCCAGGAAAGGCACTCGATGGCACAGCTCATTCTGCCTATCAAAGGCTCTTAAAGAGAGCAAATAAAATTGCAGGCTCCAATCGATCCGGCGCTCCATAATGCTGTCTTTGGAGGTGGGCCAGACCGTCGGGCCAATGGAGAGAGCAAGAAAGCCAGTGGAGGAAAACAAAGCCATCAAGGGAGCATTAAAGGCTTTTTCTGCCCTGAGGCTTTGGGCAGTGCCTCTGTGTGCAGGGTGCCCTACTCCAACCTTCTCCATCCTTGCCCTGTTGATGTCCAGCTCTCAGCCCCTGCCCAATGCTCAAAACAGCCTGAGCAACATGTTGCCTCTCCACGGGCACTTCTCCCCAGGCTCCTGCACTCAGCCTCCCTAATCCTGGCAAATATTTACTTCCCCATCGCCTCACGGAGCTGCTGTACTCTGTAAAGGCAGAGCTCTCTTCCTTTCGTTGCAAACAGTGCCTGCCCTCTCTAATCTGTCTATTAACCTCTTGCATGGCAGGAAGCCACTTCTCCCACGTGCTCCACTGATGTCCTCTCTGAAAACCCAGCATGCTTAATGCCCGATCGTGGCAGCTTCCCAGCGACTTGGGGTGCAACCACCCCTGATGCAAAGCTCAGGACAAGGGGATGAAAACCTGCACCGTGGCTGGTTTTGTGCCACCAGGGCACGCTGCTGGTAAGCCGAGCAGTGCTCCAGCACAGTTCAGAGTGGTGACAGGCAGCGAAAGCTGATGCCAGGGTCATTACCTCTGTAGACCCTGCAAGAAGACCAGCGGCAGGGGTGGGATTGGCTCTTCCACAACATGGTGCCCCAGGCTTTGTATCTATCTAACCGCTGTCTGTCCAGTTTGTTGGAAATTGCTGTCACTTGACCAGCTCTGGCATCTCTGCTCAGCTAAGGAGAGCACAAGTGGTCCCTGAGGATGAAGTTGTTCTGGATGCATCAGCACAGACACAGATTTTTGTCTCTTTCCACACCTCTAAAGCCTAGTCATCCTTGTACCCCGAGTCCCACTGTGCAGGGGAAAAGTGTGACCAATCCATTTTAGAAACCACTAAAAATGATCTACAATAGCTTTTCCTAGGCCTGCTAGGTCACAAGATAATGGACATTAAAATCGTTGACATTTTTATATATAGAAAAGTTATTTTAGGTCATTTTTAGAGGTTTTTGAAATGGATCAGTTATAATTTTCCTCTCCTGCTGAGAGCTGAATGTACTAAAGATGCTTTGCTCCACAGGTGGAGGGATACAAAAAATAGTACCAATAAAAGCTTTAAGAGGGCTCTCAAAAACTTCTGTAGGAGGTATTTCTTCTGATGCACTCAGGCCACATTCAGGCGCTGCGCTGCTGGAGGATACTGATCGTACCGCGTGCTTGCGGGGTCACCTGCGTAAGTCATCATCCCATTCTCAGTTTAGCAAAGCCTCCACAGTCCATGATAGTGCTGTGTGCTTGTGCTACAGCTACAGCTGTGGCAAAACCTGCCTCCACATGGGCAGGACCCAGAATGACCCCTGTGTTGCCCCGCACTGGGGAATAACACCAAGACTGATGCTGTTCTGCCACCAGACTCCCACTGTTAGCAGGATGCCTCTCCTCACGGCTCGTGGCAGGATTGCTGCCCCACCTCCAGCCTGCGCCTAACATGCCCTCCTCATCCTCACTCGCTGACCTTTTTTGCACTACAGCCATGACCTTGAAGGCAGTGGGTATGCGCTGATAAGTTCAAAGGCACTCATTTAACAAAAAGCAAAGGCCAGAGGTCACAATGGGGACCCATCTGGGCATGAGATGCTAGCCCCGAGCATCCAAACACACTAAAGCATCACACCTTGAACATCTGCACAGTCGCCTACGCAGGTGCTTTTGTCATGCACACGCTGTTTGTAAGCACAATGTATTATTTATCTAATGCAGCTTTTCTAAAATCGTCTGTGTACAGCAGGCTGGTAGGAAACAACAAAGAAAACAATGATGAATAAATCGAATTTCTACTGCCTGGTGGATCAGGGGAGCATCTGCCTGCTGTGCAACACCTGTGTTGGAGCGTAGCATGGCTGTGGCTGGGGATGGTCCTTCCGCTGCCCAAAATGTTAGGATATGGCTATGTTTCATTGCTGGCGAAAGAAAGGGATATGAAGCTCCAATTTTGCTCTGTTACCTCTTGTCCAGGCTGTTCTTGGATAAGGGTGAGTATAAGGAGTAGTGGAGAGATCAACAGCGGGGCGGTACAGAGGCAGACGATGCTACCCTGCATCGTGCTTCTGCATTCTGGGAACATCACGATCATAACCACCACTTCTTCAAGAAGGATTCGGAAAGCTTTTTCTTTTTCTTTTTTTCTTTTTTAAATTTTTTTTTTAATTAATGCAGCAAAATTAATGTATGAGAGAATTAGAGAGCTGAGGGGTGCAAGGGCACAGGGTGAGCCTGGCTCATCCCTCACTGGCCTCCTGGGTGACCTGGTCTTTCCCAGTCAGTCAAAGCCAGCCCAACCTCAGCAAGGAACACTTTCAGGGGAACATTCTGAAGATGTGTCCCTCCGGAGTGTGAGCCATCCCAACTGAACACCAGAGTTGCCCACATTCAGCCAGGACCTAGCGCAGTCCCAACGCCCTCATGCTGCAGCATCTTCCCAGGAGCTCCCAAAACGGGCCAAGGACACCTGCGTCTATAAGCAAAATCCCCTGGCCCCGCTGCCATCTAAGAGCCCATTCCCTGGCCTCAAAGAGCAAGAATTTATTCCCCAGAAGGTGGGGGAAGAAAAAGGTGGACTCAGCAAAAGATAAATTTCTAAAAGGTCCTGTTTTACACTAATTGGGGCTCGTAAACCAAGCTATGGATTTTCTCATTTCCCTTGCAGAAAATTCAGCTCATGCGTCAAGAGGCAGTGCTGTAAATTTTTGGGCGAGGCATGACTCATAGAAGAGAGAGTTCAGAGACCCTCTTTAAACCTAAATTGTAGTGCAAGCTCCTATCCCTAAAAGCTGCCTCGCAGCAGGACATCATGATAACAGGCTCACCAGAGTTTGTTTCATCCTGCGCTGCACGAGGCCGTGCTATTCACGGCACAGCAGAGCTGCTCTTCAATCCTGACAGCTCTCAAGCCTTCAAAAAATTTGCAATCAAGCCTGGTTAAGCAGCGAGAGAAAGAGCAAAAGGAGAGGAGACGTGTTAACTGTGACGTGGGTTGGGGTGGCCAGCTAGCATGGCAGCCCTCTCTGGAGATGCTCCCCAAGGTGCAGGATACTGTGGGAAGGTGATTTCGACAGGTGTCATCCCGTAATCATGAGAGCCTCCCTTGTTCCCATCTGCAGAGCCAACTCCCTTGAGCAGAGCTGTCCCAGGGCGATGCCCACGTGGGTCCTTGGAGATCCTGTTTGGCACACAGGCACCCCAAACCTAGCCGTGCTCCTGCAGGTTACCTTGTCCCCATGGGTCTGCATGCTGGGCTGCATGCCTTAAGGATTGATGCATAGCAGGGATGCTGGGTGCCTCTAGCCTTCGCTTCGGAGGGCACCACAGCAGAAACTCCCTCCTAAACCTTCCCATCCTACTCTGGAAACCAGAAAGCAGTTTTGCTCTGAAACAGTATTAAATATTGAACAAAAGAAAGCAAATCTGTTATCTGGGATAATTGGGAGTAAATAAAACATTTAACCAAACCAAATGCAGCTGTTTCTACTTGGAGCCCGCACAACAGCAGGGAAGCCAGATCAGCTACTCTGCATCCTCGTTACGGCAGCTGATTATTGTTTTGTGTATAACGGTAGCACCGCCAGGCCTCGAGTGAGGCCGGGGACCACGGCGTTCAGTGCGGCACACACGGGAGGGGTACACCAGCCAGGCAGGACACGGCAGCACAGCGAGCGCACCGCGCACGGGAAGCCCTTTGTAGCTCTGGGGTTTGCTCTCCAGCCCAGGGAGTTCACGGTGAGGCCGGCTTTCCTCCCCCAACACCTCTTCGAGGGGATTTGCATGTAACATAAACCATTTCAGAGCCAGGTCACTGGTTCGCACATAGCCCCGGGCAGTAATGACCAAACCTCGTTACTGGCTGCTCTGGGATTGAGTGTGCCGGGCCTCCATCCAGCTCCTGGAGACCTGAAGAGCTGTGCGGGGTAAGGGACCGTGCAGCTCCCAGGGGAAGGTGCTGGCAAACAGAGCCAAGGGAGGCTCCAGGGATGGAGAGTGTGTCCTTGCCTGCATCTCAGGGCTGGAGCATCCCAGGATGTCAGGCTACCATGCCAAGCCAGCAAGGAAGGGACTGCCCCCTACACATGGAAAGCAGGGAGCTGTTGCCCTCCTTGCTTTCTCAACATAACCATGGGGCTTTCCACTGTTGGGGTTTGGGGAGAAGAGCTCGATGCCCACAGTTCCCACCCAGATGCTGTGCCTATCCCTTATACAACAACTGGGAAGAATGTGGGATGTGAATTGCATGGGATTTTCCAGTTCCTGCCAAAATAGCTCCTGCTTCCAGGGGACCTTTCTGCTTGACGTGGGGCTGGATGCACCATGCCAAGGCAATACAAGGGGAACATGCTTCCTAGCACCCCTTTGGGTTCCCCAGCAGCTGATCCTCACCCAAAGAACTTGTAGTTGGTGCACATGGGAGCATGCAGCAGCCTTGGCCCTGGAGCCCAAATCTGTGCAGAGTCCAAGAAATCTTGTCCAGGAGCCCAGCTGGAAAAGTTGCCAGCCAGAGAGAGGTAACATCCCTGCCTGCTGTGTGGGAGGCCAGTGTCTTCCCCAGCTTGGCTGTGCAGGGAGCATGAGGGGTGTCTTGAGGGCTCCCTGGCAGATACTGGGGAGCCTGAGAATCTGTGCCATGGCAGCCTCCTGCTTCCATACACACAGGGCTTGCAGAAGAGAACTCAGCATCCCCTTCTTCCTCTTTTCCCAGCTCCAGGCACAACTCCCCTGCACGATCTACACCACGCAATGCCCCTGCCCCCTCCATCACCTTACTTAAAGGCTGCAAGAAAGCAATCTATCCTCTGGGCCTCTCCAGATGGAGAAGACAGGGAAAATACCAGGTGCAATCAGACGCAATTGGGACCATCAGCAGCCGTGTATCCTCAGCAAAGCTGTCCCACCAGAACTCCTGGAAATTGTATATATATCCAGGAGGAGCCTTTGGAGGGAAGCTACAAGCACTTTGTCATGTACTGAGCAACAAGCTAGCCACGAATATTACCAGTTATCGCTCCCAGTAGGGGAGTGTGGGCTGCCTCTAACAGCCAGAGGCTCTCCAAAAATGCCTCTTCTCTCTTCATTTCTCTCAAGATGCTGCCTGGGTAAGTCCCCTTCTATGCTGTGCTCTTCCCTGGGCTCTCTCCATGCTACCCTGGCAGGGCGAGTACCTGCTGGCAGAGGGTTTTCTCATCCCACAGGGAATGGAGAGGAAGCAGTAAGGGATTTCTGGCTCTCCAGAAGAGAGAAAAGGATAGTTTGGGGCTTCTCTTTTGCTTCAGCAGGAGGGTGAGCTGATAGGGATGGTTAGTAATCAGAAATAACCCCCAATCACTTTCTTGCACTTTTGTAGGAAAAGCTCATTTCCTTCAGCTTTTGAAGGAAAAGCTCTTTTCCTTCAGCATTTACAGAAAGGCACGCTCTTTTTTCTCCCATGTTTTGCTAGAGGAAACGCTGCAGACTGTGTTCCCATCCCCTTATGAGGCAGATCCCACAGCACCCTCCAGCCTACACTGGCTGCTCCACCTTGGATTCAGTCAGGACAGGGAACTTGAAAGTGGACATGTGTGTGCAGGTACCCTCCTGCGCACAGACAGTGGATCCATCTGTTCATCCTCGAGCCAGTCCTGTGTTTGGCCATCCAGATTGCACGCGGGTTTGCTCATGCAGACTCAGCACTCCCTGGCCACAGACACACATCCTTGGGACTGCTCTTCTGCCCCACACCACTTCTCTCCTGGTGAGATGCTATGCTGCTCCGCGGGGCTGATCTGCAGCCTGTCTCACAGCCCCAGGGACCATGCAACCCTCTGTGTGCAAGAGCCCCGGCACCCCATTATTCTGCCCATCTGTAAGGAAATTGAGCTAACAAAAAACGGCTCTTTGCTTCATGAAAATGACGCTCATCTTCCTCAAATCCTGGCTTGATGCTTAAATCCCCACAAATGGCAGCGAGCAAACCCTGTGGGATGCTCCTGGTGTGCACATCCAGGGCAGCTCGAACAGCTTGAGGGGCTTGGGGAGCCCCTTCCCACCCACATGAGAGCTCACAATTTTCAAAACGAAGTGTGAAGCACAAACCAACTCAGTTACTCACAGCAACTGCTTTCACCCTCTCTAATCATCACCTGTAAAATCTTTGCAAGGTTGCTCCCATTTTCTTCCCTCTCTGCTTCCCCCAGCTCTGCTCTGCCGTGAACACCTCACTAAATTCCCTTAATCTCCCCTTTAGGTCATACACTATCTTCTAATCCTTTAATCAATTTTCCTCTGGACTCCCTGTAATTTATCGATGGACTTTTAACAGAAAAACTCCTAGAAGTGAATGTACTTTTCCTGGCTGAGTCGGCACCAGATCAGGAGCATGAGTGGCACTATTGCTAGCCCTGCCCCAGCAGCGACAACCTGGATGCTCCGCACAGCCTGTCCCTCGTTGTGGAGGACAGTAGCTTCTCATGCATCCTCTGATATGCTTCAAAAGAGAATAAATAACAAACAGTTACTGTTATAAAAAAGAGGTAGTTATAAGTATTTTAATTATTTCCGGAGAGCTGGTGGGAACCCCCAGCACAGAGTTCCCCTGGGTCAGGCAACTGTCCTGCAAACGCTATTCTATTTTGGGCAGGGCAAAAGAGGCAGGATGTCAGGACAAGCACTGGTGATCAGGGCACTGCTGCTTTTTTTTGGTGGGGTGGGGGTGTCCCTGCAGTGCACACACAGTGGCACTGCCCAGAACAGCAGGACACCCTCAAGAGATCTGGGGCAGAGGGGAGAGGAGGGCATAGTGCCCAGATAGCCCACCAGTGGGCTGAGACTGATTCCTGGCTGGGTCATGGACTCTGCAAGAGGCTCAGCACAGGATCAGGGAGTTTGGGAGGAAAGCCCAGGGCTGCTCTTTCTTCCTCTGCCTTTCTCATTGCCTCCAAGGTCAAACAGTCCTGGACTCTCAATAAACTGTCGTAAGGGCTCCAGGGGATTTCAGGAGGTATTTGATAGGATTTCAGAAGACCTGAAGCGTGACTTCACAGGGATGCGGGGGGGAAATACCCTAGAGCTTTGGAGGGAAACATTATTAGAGTCACTGAAGGATTTTGCTGTGCTCTCTGAAGCGTTGCACAGAAAACTGCAGAAGAGTAACCCATGGTCTGGACCTTGCCAGCAACAGAAAGATGCTGCGGTGTCCTGGCTCACATGAGCCCCACTGCCCTGTCATGGACTGGGAGCATGCCGCTGTATGTGTACTGCAAATGCCTCCTGCAGCAGGGACAACTCTCCCCTTGACACATGCAGACAACTCAGCATCCTTCTGAGATGAAGTGAGCAGCGGGGACAAGTCTGAGCAGGGGCTCGTCTGTGGATGACAGTTGCAAGGATGTGCTGGAGAAAAACTGGGCAGGGCAGCCTGGTTTTACCTGAATATCTTGCCATCCTCTCCTGGAGCAGAGAAAGCGGCTCTCACTGCCAATGCATCTAGGTGTGTCCCATGGCACGTGTGCCACCAGCAGGACAGGAAGGAAGACAGCATGTCTGAAGTAAGTGGAGAAGTGCTGTGATTCTGCCAAAGTTTCTGACCTTTCCAGCAGTGACATGAGGTTGAATCTGCCCAGGATCCAGTATGGGAGGATCTGGGGTTTGTCTGCAACAGAGAGATGCTGGAGACAGAGCTTGGGACCTGCCCTGTGCCCGAACGTTACTCACAGGCATTTTCAGAGAGCAGTTCCCATAGCAGCACCCACAGCGTTATGACAGAGCAGCTCAGCTACGGCTTGGTATAATGAAATGCAAATGACTTTTGAGGTCATAGCTCACATACACATCTCACTGGATGTCTCTCCTGCTTTCTGCACTAATATGGGCTGGAAAGGCAAGAACTGGGCAAGACCCGGAGGGCAGATGCATGGTCTTTGTTTCTCCTCCCCATCCCAATGCTTTACTTGGACCCTTGGGGAAGTTTGTAGCTTGAATGTAGCCCTCGCTGTGAGCCAAATGGGTTGCAAATGTGTTGGCATATGTTGTGTCATCTGCAGCCGTTAATAGGAACCACGGAAGAGGAAAAGAAAAGGAAGACGAGGAGGGGAATGCTTAAATCTGCAAAACAAATGCCTAGCACCCCTTTCGACACACTAAATCCACAGCAATAGATAATATATGAAAGGTTGTTCTGGAGCAATAATCTGCAAGGGCTTCTCACAACAATGCAGCTGGATTCATATGTCAAATCCTTAGCACTTAATACCTTCAAAGCCTGTACAAAGAATGGATGTGATGCTGGCCCTGATAGGGTTATCAGGAGATTTGTCTCCAGTTCCACCAGCAGACCCATTAACGCGCTAATTCCTGCTGCCCAGGGAGAGGGCAGGGGAACTCCCTGCCTAGTGGCAGCTACACTGTGCCTCAGCTCTGAAACATTGTAGGAGATGCCTTTCCACGTGGTGTTTGCTACAAAGTCTGGGAGAAGCGATAAAGCAGAGAAAAGCGCCCTGTGCCACCTTACAGCCAAGGAAATAGAGGTACAGAGCACCCACAGGATGGCCACTGAGGATGGACAGGCTGACTGAGGATGCCTGCTAAATCCCTTGGCCCTGCGTTTATGTCCCCGTGTGTTCTGGTGAGCCCAGGAATCTCAGCCACCTATACCTTCTCATGAATGTCGCCGGGCTCAGCACCCATGGGTGGCTGAGCTGCCCCAGCCTCTGTCCCCCTGCTTGGCCCCAGGCAGGGCTGAGAGAGCCTTCCTTGCCCGCCCAGCTTCCCCACAGTCCAAGCAGATGTTCTGGGTCCCGTATTCCAGGACAGATCCCAGTTTGATTTATTACTGGATGTGACTTCTGGAGTTTGTCAAAGGCACTCGCTCCCCCTCCCCTGGCTTTCCCCACACCCTTCCCATTTTGTTTTACGTTCACTTTGTGGTCTCCCCACCATAGCTTGCAATAAACAGAAACTCATTTCCAGTATAAACAACTGCACACTCTGCCCCAGCGAGCCATATGACCCTGCCTTTCCTGCTCCCCACTCCTGCCTGCTTTGGGCTCTGGGAAAATGGTCTCTTCCTTCTGCTTTTTTTCACCCCCCACTCTCCTGGCCCTTTGCATTTTTTTGTTTGCTGAGATTTATAACGTGCCAGCCGGAGCCGGAGTGGTCTATCCCACTCCACATCACGTACGTGCTATTAAAAGTAACTCTACCAATAGATCTCAGTAAGGAAAGCCACCTGAAGTCCCGGAGAGATGGAGCAAGGCTCTGGCAGAGCTGAGGTCTTATACCCAAGATGGGGATGTTGGCCAAAAGCCTCCCAAGATGTGAGATGCCTCTCGAGGCATGAAACAGGGCAGGATTTTAAAAACCTAACCCATAAGCTCTGTTGTTAGGCGCTGATGTAGCAAGGCAAGGCTATGCCCACTGCTGGAGCAGCTGTGTGGCAACTACTGGGATAACAAGGCTGTTAGAGATCCTGTGCTGTTTGTAATCCAGAGGCATTAGTGTCAATGGTGTTATACAGGGGGGATGCTAACGCTGTTCCCATGGAGGGTCATGCCTGGACAATCACCAGGACCTGCCTACAGCTGCCTGTGGCTGTAGAACCCTTTCTCCATCTGGCTTTAATGAAATGTACTCATGTTGACCACTTTGGCCCAGAACCTGTTTCTGCTCAAACATTCACAAGCTCGTGCTTGTTCAACCCAGTGATCCTCTCTGGGGTGCCTTTCATGCAGTGATGAAGGTGTGGGGGGCAGATCCTTACCTTCCCAAGCCCTGAGTCAGGAGGGATGCCAGCAGGATCAGAGGACAGCCTTATGGGAGCAAAACCTGGGCATAGAGGCTTTGCAGGATGGCCATGAAGAGCTGGATGGTTTGACCTCTCTGAAGGGCTGGGCTCCTGGAAGGGAGCTGGCCCAGCCAAGCAGTCTGTCTCTGCTCTTGCTGTGCTTAGTGGAGAAAGATGGGCACCTAGGAGAGGCAAATCAAGTCTTTCCTCTACCCGGAGTACATGACTGTCCGCAGTGTTTTTATGGCTGTACAGGAAGGGTAGCCAATGCACTTATGCTAGAAAGCCCCTTAACTTTGCAAACATGATACCCACCAAATGTCTTTGTCATCCGGGGTGGGCACAACATACAAAGCCAGGCTGGCTGCTGCAGCTCATCGGTGTGAATGGTGTGCGTGACCCCAGTGTCCTGACCTGCCATCTGCCGGCATGAACCCAAGCAGATTAAGCCAAAGCTGTGCAGATTCAACCAAGAATAATGGTGAACATTTTTGACACGTGGGTAATTACACCCTGGAAGAGCTTGCCAATGGCTTCAATGGATTCCCTGCCACTGAAAGTCTTTAAGTCATGGCTGAATGCCTTCCTGGCAGTTCTGCTGCCCTTCAAAGAGGGACTCATCCAGGGCAGTGCCCTGGCAAGCACCACACCACAGGGCAGGCAGCAGTAGCAGTCCCCCATGTCTCCCGTGCATGTCACATCAGAGGGATGCTGCAGGAGATGCACACACCAACCTCTGTCTTTGGCACATGGACACGGGAGTCTGTCACCTCACAGTGCTCAGGGACAAGGCTGCTTCTTGGGCTGCAGCTCCTTGATTGCAGTTTTACTCTCTATTATCCTCTCCCTGGGATAAACCAGCCCAGGACCACTAGTGGTTAGGAGTTAGACTTTTAATTCCAGACAAGGAGAAAGTCAAAGCAGCTGATGGTTTAATATTTGCTGGGAGATTAAAACAAATAAGCAAATGAGGTGGGTTAGTGGAAACCTGAACCCAAGTGGTTTGTCTGGAGACTATCCCAGCACTGTAAATCGGCCTCTAAGAGTGCTGGAAATATCCTTATCCCTGCTCTGGATTCTGCCTGACACCAAGCTCATAGTCCTGACAGCTGGGACTCACTGACAGCAGGGCTTGTGCGGCCCCGGACAGCTGGATTTTGGCTGCTTGTGCAGCATCTCTTGGTTTTGCCCCATTTGAGGTTTTCCATGCTGAAACGAGCACTTTGAGTGGGCTGCAGGTCACTGGGGTGTTGCTGGAGGGCTGTGATGCACCAGCTGCACTGCACCAGGAGCTCCACGCCTGCAAGAAGATCATGATGATTTGGAAAAAAATCCCACACACGTCATTTACGGGGACATTAAACCTGAATGACTGTCTCTATGCAGAGTCTGAGTGCAAGCAGAGACTGCAGTGCCATGGAAACCCCCCCACAAATCACCGGGGACCTCCCAGCCACTGCACCTGGCATCTGCCTGCTCCCAGCAGCTATACCAAGCAGGTGGGTATGCCTATCTTCTCTTGTCCTCAGAGAGCAACTGATGCTGTTTGCATCTGTAATGCTCTTGAGACAACCCAGTGAGCAGGATCCAGCCTGAATTGGTATCTCCATTCACGCACTCTAATGCATGAACATGCTGGATTGGGTCTTATGCACGACACATGCGGCTTGATGCAAGTACCAAGCTGTGAGATGGCCCCAGGGAAGCTGTGTCCTTGCAGAGGGAGCTGCTCCAGGTGGTTCAAATTCCCTTGAGCAAGAAGGGACTTGGTGACAGAGGTCTGGAAATACAAAGGAACCCTTGCGCAACTCATGCTGTCTGCGCTGCAGGTCCAACAGATGGTCTGCCCGTCATATTGGATGGGAAGGCTGATGGGCACGGGAGGTCTCCTTTGAAAAATGCCTGATTCCCATGGAAGCACAGTGATCAGGAGGAAACATTCCAAAAACTTCAAGCGGAAAAATCCCTGGAGTGAATAAACTCCTCTGTTACATGCTGAGACTAGGTTTATCTTGACAGCTTGGCTATTATCTTGCATCACATCTCTGCTTGCAGATAGCAGGGCACGACACAGCTCTGTGTCGTGATGAGAGCAGTTGGAGTTGCAGGTGGCTGTACCGTGGCCCAAGAGTTACAGCCAGCTACAAGGAACTGTACAGGGTTGGTGGATTCCAGAGCAACAAATCCATAACAATGGATTAGCTGTCTACGGGAATAGCTGGCAGCATTTTATCACCCCTTCACACCCCATTGATGAAAGCACTCTTGGTATGAAGGGTGGCTGAGAAACTGTACTTCTCCTCTCCCATGGATGAGCAGCAGAAGCTAACCCCAGCTGGCTGGAGCCCTTTAGCCTTTGCTTTGTCCACCCAAACCGAGCATCCTCAGCGCAGTTAATCACCGCAAGTGTTGAGGCTGGAGACAGCTAAAGCCGCTGAAGCCTAGCACAGTTCACTGACCCTGGGGAGGAATGCAGCTGACTCACACCATGGGAATCTGACCTCCATTGCAGCCCCATGACTGGCTGAGATCCACAGATACCCATCTCCAGGCGCTGTGGCTCCCAGCAGCACTGCAAATGGTCTGGAGTGCCCTTATGGGTCATAGTGGGTCAAACCTCTAACCTTGCTGCAGTGATGTTCTTTAGGCATCCTGGTGTGTGCCACACACCCCCGTGCAGCATTTGTGCCCCCATCCCTGCTCCTGATCAACTCAGGAGCATGGGCAGCAGTCCCAACTCTCTCCAGCACAATATTTGCAGCTAGGAAATGCTCCAAGTATGCCAGAACTGGAGCTCTGCTACCTCAGATTCTCCTCCAAGTGACCCACAGGGTCCTCTTAGAGCTGCAGTTATGATGATTTTTATTTAAATCAATATCTTCTGCGTTACCCCTAAAGCGCTCACTACTAATAACCTCTCATCCTTCCAGGATGCCTTCAGCCACAGTCAGATTTGCTTTCCTCTGCATAGAGATATAGACCATTGACACTTCTTTGCAGCTCCACCTCTGCCCACGCCACCTGGGAAAGACTCTGCTTCTACCCTGGGTGCAATTCAACCCTTCTGGTTGTTACAAATACCTGTGGGACTCCCAGCTAGTATTTAAGTTTCTACCCATGGTGATGGGAGGAGAAAGCTCTGAAAAATCTCATTTTCAATGACTTTTTTTAAGTGTTTGCCTGAGGTGGGAACTGAAAGAAAATCCTCAAGTGTTTGGGTTTTATAGAAGGTTTCAGGTCTAGCATGTGGCTTTTGAATCCTGCTTCTGCAACATTCATCACTATTTGGACATCCCAGCCCTGCATTTCTGGCCATGCGATCGTACGTTCCTCCGTGGGGAGAGCAGGGGTATGTCTGGGTGGCATTTCTCAACGAGAAGCAAGGAAAAAGTGGCAGGGAAACCCCCAGGAACTGATGAGATCCTACTAACCACACAGTGCACAAAAAGCACTCTGGTTTCCTGACACCTCCAAATTTACAGGAATAAATCCTTACCTGTTTCATCTGAGCAAGCATAGGTACTTTCCTATCAGAGCTGAAAGGCTTCATGCATCTTCCCCAGGTGCAAGCATGGCTCAGGCTGATAGCCACAGGGTGACAGTCCTGGGGCTGGGGACCTGTCAGCGTGAGGCATGGGCTGAAGGTGACTGGAGATGGAGCCCCACAGGGACATTCTGCAAAGCCAACCCTTGCTGCAAAGCACCGTGCTGGGGGTGCTGCAGACCCTTGTGGGAACAGCCCCCCAAAATGAAGCGACAGCCACCATCTCACTTCCCCTGTCCTCCCCAGCTACCTTTCCCCAAATCCCTCCTCAGTGGCTTCCTCCAAGGTTGTAAAAACCAAAGCCAACAAAGGAAAAAGCGAGATGTAAACCCATCATCACAACGGCAGATTGGCACATTACGGATTTCCCATGTCAAAATAATGAATCAAAACTCGTGCTGCTGCCCAGGCTCCAGAAGGGCACCGCTGCTCCTGCCCATGGCTTATGTTCGATGAAACTGAGTTAGTAGCGTTTTTATCTGTCAATTAGGAACCATGAAACAGTTATTAAATAGAGTCAGAGCCCTCCTTGCTGCTCTCTTGGGCAGTGCAGGAGACACATAACAGCCTGTAATGAAGCATTAAGCAGCAGCAGTTTTGTTTCTGATAGGATTGGAAATGATAAGCCAGCGAGGCATGGCTGGATGGGGGGAGCGGGTTCCCAGCTCAGTGGCCACATACCAGCAGCTGCTATGGGGAAGATCAAGACCAAAATTTCTGCCCCCTGCCCTGAATGAAGTCTCTGCAGGACTGCCGTCTCACTGCACCTGCTTGCTGGGGCAGAAGCGAGGGCCTGAATTTAATTATCTGCTTTTCCTGGTGCAGCTCTGGGTGATTACTGTGGAGCCAGGAGGGCCTTTGGCTGTATGCGAAGATGTTATCCCAGTCCTGAGGAGAAAAAGAGCTGGTTGGAACAAGCTTTAAGAGATAGGGATTGGGCTGTCCGTGGGGATGGAGATAACAGAGAAGCAACACACTTCTGGAGGTCATCAGAATCCAGGGGATGCTGTCACTGCCCTCCTGGCATGGATACGATGCCCTGCGGCACCTTTCAGTACGTTGCTGCAGCTTGGGGCTGAAGGTGTCTTCCAGGCCAGGTTGGGATGTCTATTTGCTCTCAGGGACTCTCTGCCCCGGACCTGGCACAGGTCAAGTCTAAATTCTGAGCAGAGGGGTGATGGCCCTGGAGGGAGGGAGATCCCAGGGAGGGGGAGAGCACCATCCTAGCATGGGAAGGGGCAGAGGTATATGGTCCCTGTGACAGTGGACACATTTACCTATTTCCTCCTCACTCCTCATCTCGGGGTTTGATAAGTTCTTGTTCTGCTCTGGAAACTGCACCCATGCCAGCCCTAGGATGCTCTCCTACCCACTGTCACGGACCCATCCTTGCCCTAGCTGGTGCAGGTACACCCACAGGCAGTGCCTGTTTGCAGCCAAGTAGCCACCCAAATGGGGATGGAAAAACCTGTTCTCCCTGCACCTCGGCCTGGTGAACACCAGAGATCTGGCCATGCCGTACTTTTGTGGCTACTTTGCAGCTTGTTTGCTTCCAATGGAAAGAGAAGGACAGCAGGTTTTTCCTTCTTAAATGAAAAGTTGAGTTTCCAGAGCTTTTCTGTTTGGAGCTCCCTCCAATTTCATTACAAACCTCAACAAACAAAAACAAAATGAGTAAAATCTTGAACTCAAGCACTTAATTCTCTAACTTCCTGATTCACCAAAAATTTTGAGCTGGCTCTGACTTCCAGAGCATTTTTCCAAAGCTGCCAGTGAATACCAAACCCCACTCACTTCCCCTTTCTAGGCAAAACCCCTCAGAAATCTGAAAACCAGCATCTCCCAGTGCAGTTAGGATAGCTGCTAGCTCCTTCTACAATTGCCAGTCTTCGGAGAGCAGGAGGGAAATACACTGTGGTGTTACGCTGGCTCCTTACAAGCCAACAACATCGGCCTCTCTCTTCTCCGGGACTTGGACAAGTTTCAGTGTTCACAAGGTATTAAGGGACTTCTGGACAAGCTGCACCACTACACACTGCATCCTGCCACCATAGCATCCTTGTGACACACTCTGCAGTGCCTGGCCTCAAGGCTAAGCCTTCTCCTTTACTTCCAGCCGTGCAGCAATGAGAGAGAGACCTCAGCCTGGCAGAAATCTGAGCTCTCCCTGCATGAAAAAATGTAGCTATAATAACAAATTGCTTGAGGCTGCAAGGCAGTGAGGGTTTCAGTATGGCAAAGGAGAGGGATGCTGGTACCCCAGTGGGTAGGATGCTAAGAGAGAACTACACAGGGGATGATGATGGGCATTCCCTGGGGGAAGCAGTCTCCTTCTGCACCCTCTGCTGTGATCCATGCCTGTACAGTTGCATGCTGTAATAGCATGGGAGTCTCTAAAATTCACTGACAGATGCAGACTCTTTGGGTATTTATTGCTACCAAGCAGTCTTTGACACCTTCGCCTTGCTAAGATGAAGAAGGTGACCAGGACACGGCTGAAGCAGTTTACATGGCCCTCCAACCTGTCTAGGAAGTCAAAGAAGGGGAAAACTTGAAGTGGCAGGAGAAGTAACAGCTGCTGTAATAGAGAAGGAACCCAGAAGACAAGGAAGGGCACAGAGTTGTGTCTGCAGAGACTGGCACAAACAGGCCCTCTGCTCACCACTGCATGGCAAGCTGCTCTCTTGAGCAGCTGCTAGCTCAGCTCTCACACATTGGGATGGGTAAGTAGCAGCCAGTGGAGCTGTTGTGGTGCAGACAGGTTGGGCTGCAGAAGGAAAGATGCATTAAGGACGAGAAATGGCAATTCCTGTCTGTGCTGGGTAGATGGCAGGAGGTTTCCAGCACCCTCCCACCGTGCCTGCAAACTGGTCAGGAAGGAAGGCCATGGTGGGTTGCTAGAGAGAAGCAAATCTGTATCCAGTGCACCAACATCAGGACAGAGGTTAAGGAGCAACTCAAGTGGTTCTCCCCACTGTCACACAAGGAGGATGCAAAATCATAACCAAATGAAACCCAGGCTTCTTCCAAAGAACCTACCATCCTCATCGGCCTGGGGACCTTGGCTTTTCAGCCCTGCACCAGCACGATGCTGCTCTCACTGCACCTCTCCAGCACAGAAATAGAGGCCCCAGGCTGTTCCTCAGCCTCTGCTTTCAGAAAGCAGCCAAGTGACAAAACCAGGATGGAGCTTGCTGTTGGTGCCACAGAGCTGCTTGGTCAAGAGACAAAGCAGGAGCATGGATGCAGATGGGAAGACTCATGGGGGCCCTTTGCAGCAGTGGTAAAGGGGCTCTGCAAACATCTTCATCCCAGTGTGAGCACCCACTGGCTAACAAGATGGGCTGCTGCCAGACTGGTTCTTCTGCCCTTGCTTCATATCCATGAGAGATTATGGGGGCTGAGGGGAGGCAAGGCAGCCAACCCCTCTTCCCATACCTCCCTGGCTTCCCTGAAATTTGCCCAATAACAAACTCTCAGGGATTAGCAGCAGCCACATCCTGGTGAGAACAATATTAAGGGATTATGAGATTAGAAATACCATTTATGCCTAGAGGAATAACTCTAATTCTTATCTGATTGTCTACAGATGTCAGCAATCAAAGCGCCTCTTTCATGCAAAGCAGGGAGCACTGCTGTAAGGGTAGGTGAACGGACTTGGCCCCCTTCTAGCCCGAGAACAGCCAGCTCCTCCCGCCAATGCACACTCTGGATCAAGTCTGGCAGCAACCACTGACGTGTTAGTTTCCTTCATGGGAAAAAGCTGCCTAGTATTAGCCCTGTGCTGGGGCTTCATTTCAGCCTGTACTACCTCACCCATGCCTGCTATGTGCAGGGTGCTGGTGGAGCATATAGGGTGGTGTGTGCTGCTTTGCCTGCAAGCAGTACCAGCCTGAAACTCCACATCTCCAGCTCAGCTGCAAGCTCATTACGGCCCCTCTGCTACCTTGGACTACCAATTCCTGCTGCCCTTTGGCTGTGTCCCCCTGAGCAACATCAGCACCTTCGGACAGGGACGTGACACCGTGACCTGCAGGGTGCATGACTGGATGATACATGGGTCTTCTTGTTCCTGGAGGGGTTAGACAGCTTCAAAAAGAGACAAATTAACGTGATCTCACCCCAAACCACTATGCTGCCCCACTGCACTCTTAGGGCCTGCCTTGCACCCAGTCAGGGGTGCTGGGAGTGTTGGGGCTGGAGGTGGCACTGCTGGCTCTGTGGCATGACTGCTCCCTGGGCTGGCCGAGCACTTTGTGCAAGCTGGCCTGAGGAGGCAGCTCCTAATGGGGGAGACTGGGAGGCTCTACTCAACCATTAAGGAAGGTAAGTGCTTCTGGGCATGCTGTGCCAAGCTCCTGTCTGCACATTGGAGGCAGAGGTTCATAGGGAGCCGTTCCTGGCTCCCTCCCCGCTGACATTTGATGGCACATTATCTCCATTCGGCTCCTCATCAAAAGCTCTGTCAATCCTTCCTTCAGAGGAGGGCTGCAGGAACTTCATCTCCTTCATGCTAATGTCTCATATGAGTCTATCCTCCCTGTCTCCCTTCCCCCTTCCCTTTCTCAGCCCTGAACCATCTCCTAGCATTTTGCATCTCTGTCTTCCCCATGCCTTGCAGACACATTGGTGCTGAATCACCACTCTGCTCCCCCTGGCTGGGAGCAGGGTGCACACAGAACCAAGGAGGCATCAGGGAGCTGGGATGGAGCAGAGTGAGAAGGTGCACTCCTCCTGAGCTCCGCAGGACTGCTGCCAAGCCTCCCCTTCCCAGGCTTCTTGCTCCCAGGTGCTCGCTTGCAGCTGCCCCTAAAACCTTGCTTATCCTCCCTGCACAGGCCGCAACAGCTCAGTGGTGAATGGAGCATGGCTGGTAGAGATATCTGAAAGCCACCACTGTCCCCATCCCATGACTGTCCCAAGGCATCCTTGCACAGGGTTGAACTAACTCAGTTTAGACCCAGTGAGGGCAGCTCCGCCTTTACCTACCTCCCTTATGTTGCTGCTTATAAACTCAACTGTCCCACTGTCTTTCAGGCCAGGCATGAGCACCAGTTATCACAGAAGATGTAGAGGATGAGAGGAACAGTCTCTGGTACATCCTAAGAAGGGACATGCAGCATCCTCCAAATGTCCCACAGCCTTCTGTGCTGCAGGTTTGTCCTCACAGTCATGCTCTGCACCACCGACTACCCAAGTCTCATTATCTGACAAAAGAAACAGTCACTGCGAAGCTAAATCTGCAAGACAGGGATATGCACCTTCCTTAACTCGCCAATGTGAAGGCCACAGGAGAAAATTAGTTCATCTCACCTGACCTCCTGGGTTGCACAGGCCATTACTTCCCTCTGTTACTCCTCTATTGAGGCCAATAACTCGTGTTTGACTGAATCATCTTTCAGCAAGGCAGCCAGCCTTGCTCTGCAGATAACAAGCGGCAGAGGAGCCGCCACTGCTTTTGGCAGTTTGTTCCAATGCTTAATCATTTTTTCTATTAAAAATATGAGTCTCATTTCTATTTTCAATGTGGCTGTGCTCAGCTTCCAGTCATTGGCTCTAGTTATGGCTTTGCTTGCTGGTTTAGTACCCAGCATCTTCTCTGCTTGGAGGTAATTACCAACAGGAGTCAGGGCATCTTTCCAACTCCTCCTGAAGCCACTGAACACACTGTTCAGTCTTTCTCCTTACGACAGTACCCCCTGCTCCCTTTGCACCCTTCTTTACTCTTCTCAGTTTTCCAAGGTCCTTCTCAAGTTGCTGCTCCCCTAACATCACAGGACCATTCTGCAAGGAGGTAAAATTGACTCTTTGTTGTCAACACACAGCATTTGGATGAGATGGCTCAATCTCAGCTTCAAAAGCCCCAAAACTGTCTTTTTGGCCAGCCAATGCAAAGTCACAGTTTGGGACATCTAAATCCTGGAATCCTCTTGCAGGAGGCAGCTCCCGTGCTCTCCGCAATTTTGTCATTTTCATCATAAATAAGTCCTAGAGGAGTGTGGCAGCACAGGTCTCGCACCACCACCAGCCCTGGGCAGCTACTCTGCTCACTCCAAATGAGAATCATGCCCAAGGTTCACTTTGAAACACCAGTAGCTGGGAGATGGGGAAGTGAAAGAAGGCAATGCAGCAAAACGATGCCTACAACAACTATGTATCACAGCAGCTTTGTGAGCTTTTAAATGCCCATGAAAAAGCTCACCACTCTTTTTTACTTCTGAACAAAACCCTTGGCATCCTCTGCATGCTGAGGCAGCAGCCCCTGCACTGATATCACAAAAATCACGCCCACAAACGCTGCCTGGGCAGATAAAAAAGCAAGTTACGTTTCCCCTCTCAAGACTCGGGAGGTGATGGGAGTGTTGCTGATGTGCTGACACTGCTCCAGCAAAGAAAGTCTGGTTTGAAAAAGCTACCACCAGCACTTGCAGCCGGAGCAGCCTTGTGCTCTTGCACTGTCCCCAACCAGCAGTGTTTTCCCACCTGCTTTGCATTAATGTGAATGACAGGGGTGTCCACAGGACTAGCTACCTCCCTCCAAGCTGTCTTCTGCAGAAGGAGTGCAGGGGTCTGAATTTGACCTTATTTTGCCACTTAGGTCCAACGCAGCAGGTCAATAGGAGATATGGGAATTCCCCACTTCCCAAGCTTCATGGCTCTGTCTCCCTGCTGCAGACCCCCAGAAGCCACTGCAGGGAGCAGAATTAAACCCATATGCTGGCCAGCCATGCTCAGCCAGCTCTGGCTTGCTTGGCTAGGCAGCAGGAGGAGTCGGGAGAGAATGGGAGGAACGGCTGGGTGATGGAGGCTGTAGCACTAACAGGAGCACATGTGGAGGTCACCCACGGGTGATACCTCCAGGCTAGCTGCTGATGAACTGTCTCACTCCACCATGCAATGCAGAGACATCCAGTCCTGTGTTACCCAAGTGTGCTGCTGCCCTGGGGTGAGCTGCGGAGGGTAGGAGCCCTGGGGTGTGGCTTTGGGAAGCCATGTAGGGTTAGGACAACACTGAATCACCAGTCTGGTTTCTAAGTCCAGTTGTGTGGCTTTGGGAAAATTGCTTCCCAATCTGTGCCTCAATTTCCTCTTCTGCCTTTTTTCATTTAGGCTTCGACCTCCTTGCTTCCCACTGAGGTGGGGCTCTTCTCCTTGTCAGAGAGGTGTGTCGGACATGGCAGGGGCTGCCCTGTGTCCACAGAGCAGCACTGGAGTATTGGTCCCTAGATTTCAGTGAGGGTAAGGGAGGAAGAGGAGAAAAAAGCTGATGAGGGCACAGAGCGTGTGCAGAGGGCAGCTGTGCCTGTCCGGTGACTCAGGGAAGTCAGGCACAGAGGAAAGGGCAGTGGCTTGAGTCCAAATGCAGAGTGCAGAGATAAATACAGCACTGGAGGACTGAGCATTAGGAAATCAATTAGCAGCCAGAAATCTGCCCACAAGAGCCAGAGACCCTCCATGCCAGTATCCCCTCTTTGCAAAGACACATTCAAACCTGTTGCACACTGGTTCTTCCAAGTGATAGAGGAGCCTGCTGGGCCGTGTGGCCACACTGCTGTACCGGTGGGATGCTGCTGCATGCAGGTTGTGATGCACAGGGACACATGGACCAGGTTGTCGTGCACCAGACTGACATCTGCACAGTGACATCCACACGGGCTCGTTTCTGCCCAGCACCCTTTGCTCTGTGGTCAGAGAAATGTTTGTGAAGTGCTGGATGCTTTGGGCTCTTGCCTCACCCAAGGATAGCACAGAGCACCTTGGGCACTTCTCTGGAAGAAGTGTCTGTTGGGACGAGTGTGCCACACCATCAGCACATCCCTCACCATCAGAGACAGCGATTCAGCAAGGCAGCTATTCCCCAGAAAGGTGAATGGCACCATGTCAGCTCCAAAGAAAACAGCAGACGATGAATCCCAGCCCGTTTGCCGTACACACAAGGTATTTCACAGCTCCCTGACTCCAACCTGCCAGACTCCCCAGGCACTGGCTTGGACCAACATAGGTTGAACAGCATCCAGAAAGCAGTCGAAAGGCAGAGAGCTGCTCGCAGCCTTCTGCTTTCTTCCCTGACTGAGAGGGTGGGGCATAGGCACCTGCAACACATGAAAAACCCGTGCCATGCAAGGCTGCTCCTCATGGAACATGCACTGAGTTGGAGTGTGGTCAGCACAAAGCTGCACATACTGCAAGGGTGTGATGATGAAAAACATTGGGGGTTGGGAGCGCTCAGAATAAGACAACCCAATATGAGCGAAAATACAGCACCAAGGTCTCAACTCTGACTCCTATCTTCCCCACACTTTCCTGGTGTGGACACATTGCATGATCTGCTGGTCCCTAGAAACGAACAGCAGCATCCACCTTCTCTCCCTACACCTCAGAGCTCAGCCAGGCATGATATCACCACGGCCCCTGTGGTCCAGCTCTGGTTTCATGGTCATTCTGTCCTCCACATCTCTCAGCTGGGGCGAACTGCAGCACTGGGGAGCCTCTACTCATCCCTGTTGCATGAGGTTCTGTGCAGGCCCTGTTGGGCCCTGGCTCTTCACATGCCCAGAGCAAACCTTGGCACAGTAGGTTGTCATTGGTAAATGACCCACACTCCTGTTGGAGTGCCCCCCTCCCCTGCACCACCAGCAGCCAGGCTGCCCAGTCTGGTACCCTGTGAGCTAGTGGAGAGAGGTAGCAATGGCCTGCCGTTGGCCACATCTGTGCTCAGCAGGCTGTGCATGTCTCCCATCGGTGCAGAGAAGGCCATCCTGGAGAGAAAACAAGCAGCCCTAGGGATGGTATCATAAACCATTTTAATAAGGCAATTTGCTCCCCCTCCCCACCATCCCAACTCATGCAAACGCTGTCTTGTTTAGTTGGCAGCAAACTATAAAGACCCCCAGGGAGCAGGGGAGGGGGAGAAAAGGGACATCTGTTTAGTGCATTTCTACTGCGTGGCTCTCCCAGGCTATTTCTATCTCTTCTTGTCAAAATTTATCAACTGCGTAATTGTTTAAACAGCATTAAAGTGCTTGGAGCAAGAGCAACTGGAAATTGTCCTGCAGTTGCCTCTGGTACCAATGCTGACAGCTTGGGAGGGGACTGGGGAGAGGATGGATCCATCGGGCATGGGAACCCTCTGACTCCTTTTCCAGGGGGGAGACACCATCCCGTCCTGCTCACATGAGGAAAATAATCTCACTTTATTCCCACTGCCCTTCCCTGCTTTCCAGACCCAAGATTCTCCCCCCTCTCCTCTCCTCCCTGCCCTGACCTGCTGTTAGCACACATTTACTCTGCTAAATTATTTACAGCAGACACACCGGCTTGGGAAACCATAGCTAATGACAATGTCTTTCACGCTGAAGTACACTGGATCCTACCCTGACCCTGCTGAGCCCTCAGCTGGGACCTCGCTGATTGCCTAGGCCCTGTTGTGGTTCCCAGTTTTGAACAGGGATGGAGAAACACTGTGAGCTGGGAAAAAATGAGGATATATTATTGCCTGCCACCTCCTCTCCTTCCAGGTGTGATGAATGGAGCTACAGAGAACACCACTGTGTGGTTTTCCCATCCCTAGGGAGATGACTACCTGGCCTGGGTACTTGCAGACATAGGCCTGTGTGGCCAGTGAGTAGCAGGAGCTACACCCTGTGCTGGTGACATCAGCAGGGTTTCTTCCAGCACTGTCAGGGGAGCGAACTGTGATTTTCTTTAAGTGCTGTGGCTGCATGGAGCAGTGGGTGGAGAAGGAAAAGCAGTACCCACATGCAGAGCATCCACCCCTTTGCTCCCTGCCTCGGTGACATAAGGTGGCCGTATCCCGGTAAGTGCCTCCTCTCGCAGTGCTCTTGAAGCTGGGGACCCACCACCGGCGGGCGGCAGGAAGCTCATGACAAATATTTTGACAAGTGCTACTTAGGAGCAGCCGAGACAAAATCCTTCCTGGCGCAGAGGCCAGCATGTGTCCTCTCTGCTCCCTCTGGCAGGCATGGTCCCAGCCTGCGGCCACTGTCCCCCAGCCAAGGAGGCTTCGTCCTCCCAGCCCTGGGTATCCCTAATTCCCAGGACTGTGGAGCAGGGGTTGTGGGAAGCTGTTTAGACTGTACTTGGGCTTTTTTAATTACAAGGCTGTTTTTGTCATGTTAAGGAGCATAAACAAACCTCAGGAGAGCGGGAGGAGGCTGTGCTGCCATCCACCCAGGGACGCAGGATGCTGGTGCTGCTGCATAGAGCCTTCAGCATTCATGTTAGGCATGGGGATGGGGAGGGTTTCCCAGGAAGCTGCCAAGCCCCAGAGTCCTTTTACCAATTCTCCTCCAACTCAGCATCTGCTGGGACAGGACAGGGGGGAAAACGCAGGCTGCCTCATCCCATGAGCTCACCCCCAGCTCTGCTGCAGGAGAGGATGTACAGGGAGCCTCTGGGCTTGTTTCATACATAGGTCCCAAGCTTGCATCCTGCCAGGTGCTCACCAATAGGGTCCTTGCACCTCAAGCACCCTCTCTCTGATAGACGCTTCATCTCTCGCTCTGGCTGGTTACCAGTAACCCTGGAACTCCCCCACCTCCGCCCTGGGGAGTGGGCTGGCAAGAAGGTGACTATGTTTTCCCTTTCTCCGTGCCCTCATGCCATACAATGCTCCTGCCATGACTCAGATGAAGCCATGAGCTCTCCATAGCACCCAACCTTGAATAAGCTCATCAGCTGATGGGGTCACCTGTGGGGCCACGTCCCTTCAGGTACTGTTGGGGACCTGCTATAGCACATGTGACCCTACACACACTGGCAACCACCCAGCCACACTCTCCCCTGTGGCAGGGGCTCCACAGGCTATACCATCAACGAGGCCAGGGCAGAGCCGCAAGCGCTGCTGTCCTGTGCCGCGGCACCTAATAAATGCCACGTGCCGCGCTGCTGGCCCCACCGCCGCGTACTTCCCATCGTCTCCAGCTCCCCCATGCGAAGCCGGGGGCCGCGAGGATGGGAGAGGGGGTATTTTTATTGTTTCTGACACCGGCTGCCCCAGATTATCATATTTTACACAGCGAGCCAAAGAAGCATCACTCTGCTATGCTGCAGCTGGGCAGGCTGCCCAGCCCAGCAAGGGGAAGGACGGGAGGAACGCGGCAGTGCGCGGGTGCATGAAAGCGTGGGTGCAAGCGTGCGAGTGTGTGCACACATAGGCTACAGGGCACGGCTTCATTCAACCCTTTCTGCTGTGGCACGGCAGTGTGCATCCCGCTGGATGGGGCAGAAAGGTCGCCCACCGCCTGCAAATGTGTTTGTTTTTCTAGTCCGGCTCCTAATTCGATTAGGACTAATTGCATTTGGGAGCGTGGTGGGGTTTTGGGGTGGGTTTTGCTTGGTGGGGTTTTTTTTTTGACTTCTTAAAAAGCTGGGATGGCAATATGTGTATTGTTACTCGGTATGTCTTTCCAGCTCACGTCTGGGCCAAGACCCGAAATCTGGGCACAGGCAGCAAAGTTTGTCCGTTGAGTTTTCCCAGCCGTGAACAAACAGCTCAGCATAGAAAGGCGGCGACTGGAGAGCCTGCAAGCTTCCTGAAGTAAAGCTGAATTTCGATGAATAAAGCACTCCTGTAAACTGGTTCACTTTGCCTGTAACACTTCCTTTCTGTAACTCCTGGGAACTGGGGGTGATACTTGGCTCTGGGGTCATTGCACCTATGCAGCCCCCAGCACTGTGAGCATATAGGAAAAAAATCAACCACATCTATAACAATAAACCCAACAGCTTTGGGGTTCATCTCCTGATGCTGGAATATCAGCAGCCACAAGCTTCAACTTATTAGCTCCAACTTTGCCATAGATTTGGCGTAGGCCAACGTAATCCTGCCCCAAGTGCTGCCTGGCCATAGTGCTGGGGCTGACCTTGCATGGGGCTGTCCCTGAGGGGCAGGAGCACATTTGGAGGGTGAGAGCAATGAATCACAGGGGCAGGCGCTGCTCCCTGCCAGCTGGCCCTGGTGCCAGGGAATGGTCACAGTTATGTTTAACTTGCTGCTCTTGAAATAGCCTCAGTTTACACGGCCGCGGGAAGGGATTGGGTAAGTTCAGAGGGGAAAAATCCATCAAAAGGGCTTTTTAAAAAAAAAACCCAAGCCCTGCGTCACAGATCGCTGGACACGAGCAGGGAAATATCTGCACGCGCTGACCCCAAGCCTGTGCTTCTCCGTCAGCGGCTGTGCCAGCAGCAGCAGCATTGGCCTGACTAGAGGAACTTTACTCTGAGGCATAGGCATCCTCGACGCTGGCTGCTGGAGCCAGCCAAATCTCTGTTTTCTGAAGCTGGAATGTTGGTAGTCCCCTCCTGCAGTTTTCCCAAACCAAACTATGGAAGCAGGCAGGCAGACACGGGTCCCCAGAACTGCTTTCCTCTGCTGTTTAGCCAGTGCTCATCATGGGATGCTCATGGTGCTGCATCCTTCTCCTGGGGAGCCAGAGGTGCACATCTTACACTGAGAGGTTGTTACCTTCTTTGTTGCTTCTTTATTTTGGATGGGTGGAAAAAAAAAAAGGCTGTAAAAATAAAACAACAAAAAAAGGACACAAACTGCAGTCCAAACCTCCAGTTGCAGCTGGAGCCCAGCTGGGAGGAAAGGGACTTCTAAGGCAGAGAAAAAGGAGGCTCTGATTATTTATTAGCGGCCGATGTTTGATCACTTGCTAATCAGGCCAGAGAACACAGTCGGTCTCTCCTGGCCTCCCCGCTCACATGTGGTTCCTGTTGCTGTGCCCCTTTCCCCCTCCCTCTCTCTGGTTTTGCTTTGTTTGTGTTTCTGTTAATTTGGTTGTTTTTCCATGTTGTTTTCCGTCAAACCGCATGTTTTTTCCCCTTTCTCTCGCCAGCCACTGCAGTGACAGACATGGAGGAAAGAGGCCAGCCTGGAGCTGCTTGCCCTCTGCTAGTCCCTTTCCCACCATTGCTTGGGAGGCAGTGATGCCCATGGGGCAGGGCTGGGGCTGGGGCTGAGCTACAAACCCCCCATGCCACTGCTACAACACTGAGGGCAGCTCTACCTGCATCCTGACCTGTGTCCTTGCTGCCGGAGAGGATTTTGCTGTATTTTCTCTCATGCAGACCTCATCTCTGCCTGCACCCCAGTCCACCAGCGAACAGCCTCCATAGGGAGCGGGCAGAACGATGGGGTCAGCAGCACGTTTGGCAGCACTTGGGCATTCCCAGAGCTAGGCGGAGGGGGGAAAGGAAAGGCACAATCAGGCAGAGTCACTGGGTCAGGATGGAGATAAGCAGATTAGAAACGGACAGAGGGATGGGAGTGGAAGGACAAATGCCTGCCCTGGCTGCCTCCCTCCCTTCCCTCTTTGCACACAAGGCCTCCCTGCTCCCATATGCGCTCTCCAGCTTCTGGCAGCCTTTCCGCCGCGCGTTTCCACTCCTCTCTGGCCCATTAGCAGTATTTTTATAACATTCTGTAATGCATGGAGCCGTGTGCCAAACCTCAAGAGCACATTATTTCCCAACGTCTTTGTTATATCCATCCCTGGGCCCTCCGGTCGCGCGTTTTCCAAATGCAAAGCTGTGGTTCATGGGGGCAGCTGAGAACCCAGCATTGTGCTCCCGGTACCCAGAGCATTCCCCTCCTTCCTGCCTGCTCCTGGTGCTCAGCCCCAGACTCAAATGAGGGATTTCTGGTGTCCAAAAAGCCCCAGACCCATCGCCAGCTGCTTCTGGCCACACTTGGGCATCTACCGCTCTCCAGGCCGCAGAGCAGGTGATTCTCGGTGGCAAACACAGAGCATCTTTGTTGCTCTCCTGTCCTTCACCTCATGTTCAGCTGCCTGAAGAAAGGAGGTAGAGCAATACGTCGCCACTTAAAGTCCCCTGGAAGAGGCTACCATGGAGAAGTGCCACCTTCACCCAGGTGGGTGTGTGCTCAGGATGATTCACACCCTGGAGATGGGTGATCTGGGACCCTTAGAGATAAGCAAGCCTGTGAGCCCTTCCTCCTCTCCAGGGTGGACTCTCCATCTGTCAGTCACTACGTCTTTGGATTCACACTGTCCCCATTGCCAGTGTCCCCATCTCTGCAGGGGATGAGACAGCCTGGCTAGCTCCAGCCTCTGTGGGGTGCTGCTGACCACATGCCCCATGATATGAACCTGGGTGTCAAACCTGACCCCATGGAGCAGTTGAGCTACCCATGTCCTCCTGCCTGTCTGCTGAAGCACATTGATGAGACACCTTCATGCATTTTGTGCCTTTTGCACCATTACGTAGCATTCTGGCTACGTGAAACCCCCACCTAGAAATCCCCAGGTACCCCCACAGCCACTGGCACATCCCACAGGAGCTTCCTGGTCCTTGTGGGCCAGAGCCCCTATGAGAAACATCACTGAGAGTGGTCCAAAGGCTGATGCTGAAGCTCCCCGAACCCTCCCAGCAGCTCCCCTTTCAGCACAATCTGATCCCCTTTAGCCATTTCCTAAGCTGTGTTCCAGCTCTTGTACTAATCCACATTTTCTCTGGTTTAACTCATAATTTCCCATGTGGCATCATAGCAAATACTTCACTGAAGACAAGACAGATTACATCGACCGCATTTCTGGGCTTAGGAAATCAGTTCCCTTATCAAAGAGAGCTATCACGTTAATCTGCCGTGATATATCCCTGGCAAGTCCCCCTTGCATTTTTCTCCCATTTTCCATTTTTCTCTACGTCTTTAATTGCTCTTTCTTCCAAGCATGCCCTGAAGCCCTGCTGTGCAGTGGGGTCAGGCTGTCTGATCTGGATTTTTCTTTCTCTCAAGCACAGGAGACGTGTCGCCTCTCCACACAGCACTGAGTACCGCCACTGACCTCTCAGCCACTAATGAGCCTGGCTAATGAAGAGAGGTCTTCACCTGGGCATGAGGTGCTCCTCAAGCCTTCAGTGCATCATTTTCTTTGAAGGTGCGTCCACTGCAGAGGAACGTCTCCAGGCTTTATCCTCCCTTCTCTCCCCCAGCCCGCCCTGCCCTTGCTCTCAGCATCACTGCTCAGAGCTGGCGGGGTTCATTCAGTACCGGGCTCTGCCGAGCTTACCTTTAATCTCCCTGAAACCTGGCTGCAGAGCCAGCTTTGCTCTTCTCTCCTCGTTTGCTCTGCATTTATACAGCTCACCCCCCTTTTCATTTCCTCTGCAAGGTCTCACTCAGCTTGACTCCTGGCAGGTCTCCCTTTATCCTTGCGCTCGCTGACCCCCGTGACAAAGCTTGCTTTGCTAATTGACACCATTTCTCAGCCCTCGCAGCTTCTCCGCTCCCTCCCCACGTCCTTCCTGTGGTGCTGCCTGCCCAGGAGTGCCCCTGCCTTGCTTCAGGGGCATGCTCCACGTAGTGCTCTTTATTTAATAATATCCCCAGCATGCCTCCATGGGCAGCCCCCAGACACTCACTCCTGCTATCATCTTTCTTGTTGCCCCAGTAAGAGGAAAATGCAGGCACAGGCCTGTTTTCATTTAACTTCCTGTGCAATTGAAACAAAATGAGTCCAACATCCCTCAAATCCCAGGTTTGGGCTCTCAGTGCACTCCGCTGCAGCAGGAGTGCTACCACAGGGCCATGCTGCAAACCTCCTGAAAGCTGCCCATCTCCATCTCCATCTCCATCTCCGTCTCCGTCTCCGTCTCCGTCTCCATCTCCATCTCCATCACCATTCATCACCATTGCCATCACCACTGTATTACCATCAACATGCCCATGCTCATCACCATACCCACGTCCATCCCTTCCTGAGATGCTCCCAAACCTGCTCCCCTACAGCAGCCTATGCACCTCCAGGGCACCAGTCATGCCCCTCAGAGGCAAGAAAGTTGGGAAGGGGATGCAGGCAGGGGCTAGAGGTGGCAGCACTGGGAAAAGAAACCTAGTGAAGAACATTAAAATTCAGGCAATTAAATGAATTACCTGTCCTGGTTTGAACCAGAACACAACTAATTCTGTTTGGTGATTTTACTTTTCAGCTCAGTTTCTTCTAAGTAACTGCACTTTCTGAAGTTAACAGTGTATTTGCAGACAGCATCTACTTCTACAATTGATAATGCTCAATGTTTAGAGTCACTGTCAAGAAATGGTGTGTGCAGAAAGGCTCTTGCTGATAGCTGCTGCTGTGCAGATCAAGGTCACTGCTAAATCTTGCACCATGTTGAGGGTGCAAGAAGTAAAAGGCTGCATCTACAGAGAGGAGTGGTCAGGACAGAAGACCCTAAACTGACAAGAGAGAGATTCCATCCCATATATATCATATTGAGTGTAAAGCTGAGGGTTCACAAGGGTGAAGCCTCTTCTTCAATAGCCAGTGTCCAAGGAGGACTCTGTTCTGTCTGCAATCCCAATCTGTGCATTATTGAATCCACTTTCAGAATCCAACTCCTGAACCTGGTTCCCACCTACACCTGAGTCCAGTTTGGGACTTCCCCAGTGCCTGCTCCACAGCATCAGTGACGTAATGTGTTTGGTTCCATATTGCGTTTGTATATACTTGTATATATCTTATTTTATTATTTGCATTAAAGCTGATTTAGTTTTCTTTTCCAATCTCTAAGTCTCTCTCCCTTATTACTTTCTCTTCCCCTTGAGGAATGGAGATGGGTTAATAGAGAGCATTTGTCATTCGTGTAGTGGCCATCCCAGCCTTAACTCTTGACATTATCACTAACAGTGTCTCGTCTGATAAGTTCCTTGCATACGTAATAGTGCTAACACTAGGCATTCACTTATTTATTTCTCACTCTTCCTCCCCAGGGCTAGTGGCCCCTGCAGGGTACAATATAGCTCCTCAACTGTCCAGTGCTCGGGAGGCCTGTGAGCCTCCAGCAAATGAGAATACATAGTAATAGGAAACAGCAGGCTTTGGGCTCTAAAGCTGAGCAATTCCCACAGGTCCCTTAGCAGATTGACAGGGATTACTATTAGTGAGGTGTTTAGCAGATGGAAGAGCCATTGCAAAGTCAAGGTGATGCCACAGCTGCAGAGGAAGCGGTTGGAAGCTACCAGTCCCTTCCACTCCTCCAGACCTGGGCTGCAGCCTCCTGTGCACTGGTATGGCCTGGGACTTCTCTTCAGATGGGATCTGGTGAGCGCATACCCAACCAGAGGAGCTGCACAGCCTTCTCCTGCTACCACTCACACTGCATCCAGATCTTGCCTTCCCTGCCTCCTAACTACCTGTGAAAACCTCCTGACCCAGAAAGCACGGTTGAAGGGTCCCTGACTCCTGTGTCACTGCCCTTCTGTCTGCCATGCTTCCAGTCTCAACATCTACTTGCTGCCATACCCCCTGTCCTCCACTGACTGCATCCTACCTGCCTGCTTCTCACATTGCCTTTCAGCTTCCGTGCCAGGATCCACCCCCCCAGCAAACCCTAAATCATGTGCTGGACACTAGGAGGCATCCTTGAAATTTGTATGTCTTCAATCTCACCTACAGGTGCAGTGAGCCCCTCCTGCCTGATTTGCAGGGTGTATGCAGGACGTGGCTGGTCCTCCTGCAACCCTCTGTCCCTGGACCACAGTCTAGGATGGGAAGGTGTGGAAGGTAGGACAAGGACCAGAGAACGGCTCTGCTGCGTACTCCAAACCTGGGAACATACGGGCACCCACACAACGCATGCCCGGCTGGCGGGGCTCCCAGCAGATGCCTTGCAGCATCATCCACAGTAGTCACCATCCCACAACCAGCTATGCAGCTGGTGCTCCCAGGCACCCATTGCTGCTGGTGGCAGACACTGTATGTAAAACACACAGTTGCTATCAGCTGTACAAACACAGTAGTCCACCAAGCACACAGCTGCTATCAGCTTTCAGCATCACGTGAAATATAGCACAACTCTAATCTCCCATGCCGTGATCAGCACATCTCATGTTTAAGATATGCAAAATGCTGGGAAACACACGGTTGTCCTCCAATATGCCTGTGCAAAGGCTCCTGCAAATATAGAGCAACTGCCACCTCCTCCTGGCTGCTTCTCTGAAACAACCATGCTGCAGTAACCCTGGCCAGGACTTCTTCCTGGCTGCAATCCCATGATGGTGATCATGGCACTGGGCTGGATGGAGAAGCAACATCCCTTCCCAGATTATTTCTGGGGCATCACTTCATCTAACGGCTTTGATGCAAAGTTTGGGGCAGAAGGGGCTGAGTCCAGCACCCTGCTGCTGGGATCAGTACACCAAAAGGATGGCGGGGTGTGGCAGGCAGCCATGTGTGGGAAATACGGCAGTTGGCATGTCAGGAGGGGGCTGTGAGGGGTCAATATGGGAGCAGAGAGCATGACTCTGTCCCCCTGCAGTGTCACACACTGAGGTACTCACTTCCCACCCTCAGGGAGGTCTGGTATTTCAGGTGCCAGGAGGAGCCCTCGTAGCAGGAGTACTGGCCACTCTGCGACAGGTCAACGTTCTTCAGGATCAGGTAGGACCCGTTCAGGTGTGACTTATCAATGTCGGTGCCATTGGCCATCCAGGTCACGGCTGCATCCCAGTCCATGGAGCCACACTTCATGGTCACATCTGCCCCTACTCGCTCGTACTGGATGTGGCTGTCTGTGGAGGAAAAGGAGAAAAACAGGTGAGTTCAGAGTCCAGTGGATGGAGCTGCCTTAGAAATAGGCTCTTATCATCACATCTAGGAAGTGAGACAAGCACTGGGACATGGACCAACACCTGTCCAGAGAAGCCCAAGTTCTCCTTCTGGCCCCGATAATGGTTTATTTTAAGCTTAGACTAGAGTCGATCAGCTGGCAAAGACCAGGGGATCCAGACTCATGGACCACCTCCATCTCACAGGATGCTTTCCTCTGACCTTTGCCTTAGAGGAGACACACCAGGGCTGCATGTCTGGGTCAGCAGCCAGATGTCCCACAGCCAGATGCTCACACCAGCAAGTCATTGTCACTCCTCTGTCTATGTGACTTGCCGGGGGATGCAAACCAAATACACGCATCAGAAACTCCCAGCAGAGAGATGATAGAGACCCAGGAATTGTCACCAGCAAACCTGAGTTATTTACTAGCAGAGGTAGGAAGCAGGCAGCTGCCTTTGCAACTCCCTGCCCAGGAAATCAGGTGGGAGGACTGCAACCTACCTGTGCCGGGTTTCGGAAAGGGGCAGCTGCTCAGAGCATGCTATGTTGTTTGTCTCCCTGACTGGCTTTTCTTCCCCCTCTACAATAACATGATGCCTTGCTGAGCTGCTTGATTTAGCATCTTGCGAATAGGGCAATACAGCTCATTGGGCACCAGCTGCCTAATTGAATTTTCTCAGGTTTCTGGACAGGAGCTGGAGCTGACATTCATTAATGATCCTTAGCAACTGAATCTTTCCCATGTTGCTACACTGGCTGTGCTGAGCTCTGCGTGGCAAGGATAAAACTGTGTGTGGGTGTGTGTGACATGGGGTGATGCAGAACAGGTGGATGAAAACGGGATGAGGTTCCTTCAAGGCTTCATCAAGCCTTTGTGCACAGACAAGGGTGGCTCAGTTCTCAAAATACTCCTGGGCTTCAAAGCCACTGTTGACAAGGCTCCTCCCAAGGAAATCAACCAGCCCTGACACATGAGGAAAGTTCTTGCAAGGATTTACAGCAAGGATTTACAGGATCAGGAGACCAAAGGTCAGATGTGGCAGTAGAAGATGTCACCAGTGAAGTTTGATAGATCAGACCTGGATAGGAGCTGCCCAACACCCTCATAATTCAGGGAGAGAAGGGGTTTGAGGCAATGAGGAGATGCTGTGCTGCTGAGGCTGTCAGAGCAGCCAAATTACAGCTGGGTCCAGAAGCGTGGCAGAAGGACATTACGGCACAGACCCACCAGGCAATAGCACTTTGTCAATAAATGCACAGGGAAAATGAAGCCTTTCTTCCCCTACACATACATGGCTGCTTCTATGGAGCTGCAGCCTCCATGGAAATGTATCTTGAAGTCATCATACTGACTTCCCACCATCTCAGTGGTGACTTAAAACACAAACCCAGAGCTAGGAATTACTCAGAAAGGGATTGAGAACAAAATGGGAAATGCTGTACCCTAAAAAGCCACTCACAAACCTGTACTCATACCGTTAGGAGTACAGTTCAGCTAAAAACAAAGCAGGGAGAGGAAGCAGGAATAGCAAAGGCTGGAACAGCCTCTGCATAAGGATGTTTTTGCAGACTCAATCCCTTTGTGAAAAAAGACATCTGAGCGAAGACGTGATAGACACCTCAGCAATGATGAGTGACACAGACAGGATGAAGAGAGAAGGACTGCTTACTCTTTCTCCTAGTAAAATAAAGGGCAGCAAATGAAAACTAGAAAACAAAGGTATGATTAAATTACAGAAACCCATGTACATCAGATGTTGTGGATGTTGACATTTTGGGGAAAATAGTCATTAAATGAATCCATAGCAGAAAACACCACCCAGATTAGTAAAACGCCGAGCTGTCCAGTGAGCTGTCCATCTACCTGAGGATACAGGCAGATGATGGAGGGAGGGACAGGAGAAGCACCCCTTGTACTTATCCTGCTCTTTTCTCCCTCTCTAGACATCATCTACTAGGTCCTGTTGATAGGTGGGACCATACAGGCATAATCCGGCCATTTCCTTGAAAACTCAAAGCCTGCAAAGCCATCTGAAAGGAGAGCCCCAGGGCAAAACTCACCCTGGAGGAGTCCCTGGCAGGTCTGAGTCCACCTGCAGACAGCCTATCAGAAGACTAACTTGTGACAGGGAAAGAGCACCTCTGGAGATGCCATCCTTGCTTGGAAAGGCAGTGCTAAGAACAGACTGGGAAAAATTGGGTTATAGCAAGTAAGATGCTAGTAAGATATATCAGGATCATTTCAGACACTACCAGGGGTGGGGACTTTTGAGAAACTGTGCTGAGCAGCCAAACATGTTTCAAGTGTCTTAAAAAAGCTTAGAGTACATACTGACAGGTAGAAAGAAGGGAGAACGTCTACACTGAGGCATCTGTGTGAGGAGGGGTAGCTGGAATGTGCCCAGATAAACAGGCAGACAGGCAGAAGTGTGGAAGAAGATGGATGGGTGGACAGATGAACGAATGTGTGTGATCGTAGGCAGATGGACAGCCAGCTGGATGGGCACAGATGGGATAGAGGGAGACGTATGAAGATGAAAGGATGGATGACCATGCAAATGGATGGATGGATGGATGGAGGGAGGGATTGGGAATATATAGGGATGCAGAGATGTGGAAAGAGGATGGAAGGATAAGCGTATAAGTAGGTAGCTGGTTGGCTCTGTATGGGGATGGAGGGATGGGTGGACAGATGGGTGCACGGGTGGAAGGGAGAGATGAAAGGACAAATGACTAGCAGTGGTGTTGGGTGGATGCTTGTCTGTTCTAATGGCTGTAGAGATGGATGGATGGGTAGATGCAGGTAACAGAGCGAAATTAAGAATCTCAGCACCTTACTGAATTTCTCCTCTAATTTCTTCTACTGTATAAGGTAAACACATTTTCTTTTTCACTTTCCTGATGGCTCACAAAGACCATCGACTCTCTTGGACCTACACTTGGGGATCTACCTGGAAGAGACACTGAAGATGCTGCACCATCCAGCAGCCTTGTGTGGAAAAAGGTTCAATGCAGCAATGTACCCACAGACCTGCCTTGCCTGGCCCCTGACTAGTCCATAGCCCCAGGGAAGGCTTGAGAGGAGAGGAAAACTCTGGGGTTCCCAGCTCTGCGTCTCAGAACTGTAGCTGAGAGCTTGTCTGCAGCTGGTGGCAGCAGGACTAACCTGAGAAGGGGGAAAAGGCACCTTGAATTATTTGCTATTTGTCCTTAAACACAATGCAAACATGTTGGCACTCATCCAGAAGTACCGAGGGAGCCATTCCTGGAAGACAGGTCTTTGAAAGCAACGCTCCTTTCCAAGGCAATGATTTAAGGCCCCTGACAAAGAAGAAACCCAAAGCACAGCTTTGGAGGAGGCGTTTCTCCCAGCCAGGTTTGCTGAGGCTCTTACTGGAGTTGAGCCAGGTCCCCAGTCCCTCCTGCCTTGTGTATAGATCCCTTCTGCCCATAGGAATCCCACCCAACCACACTGTTGTGCAAACATGTGACGACCCCTTTAGGAAGGGGCACTATGGGGATGGCTCCCTCACCAACACTGGAACAGCCTTATCTTGCACTGCGGACATCAGTTCTGCTTTAGGATGGGGATGGCAAGGATGACCAGAGCTTTTGCTGCGAGCCTCCACTTCCCCCAGGCTACCCTTCCTGCCCCTCAAGCCATCCAGAGCCTCAAAGGTCCCTGGAGTAGGGAGAGGAGGGAGGTCTGTCCACTCTCCTGGTCATCACGCCACTGATAACACACGGGATTGACGACCAACATCATGCTTGTGCCACAGGGCCAGCAATGGTGGATGGACAACAATTGGTGGTATGGGCAGGACAAGGGTCAACAGTCAGGGGCCACGGCTCAGGAGGTTTGAGATGGACATGGAGGAAAATTTATTCTCCAGGGCAGTGGTGCAGCACTAGGTCAGAGAGAGTGCATCTCCATCTTTGCAGGTAGTCAGGGCCCTGTGGACAAAGCCATGGCTGATCTGGTCTACTTCTGAGTGAGACACTGACTACACACCTCCAAAGATCCCTTTCCACCAACGCTGCTGTGACCATCAATGAAAACCGATATTTAGAGATGCCACCCTACCCCTACACCACCCTGCTTCACCAAGGTATGCTGCTTTTTGGGTCCAGTGACAGCACAATGGTGAAGCATACATGATGGAGAGGTTGTGATGCTGCACTCCAACCAGCAACACGCCTCTGTGCATCCAAACCCACCAAGGGCCTCATCCTCTAACACAGCACACCAGCCAGGCACAGCATGGCTTACCACATAAAGTCTCAGAGCTGGAGAGGAGACGTGGCGATGCATAATGAGGGCAGAAACTACAGTTTTACCCAGAGCTTTTCCACCCTGCCTGCAAAGCTGCAGCGGAGGGAAGTTGGGAGTCACCTGTAGGAAAGACACACACAGCTCCCAACAGTTGGTCTGGGGTAGCTTGGTGAAATGAACTGTGAGTGCTTTACTGTCCTAGAAACACAGAGTCATACAATCATTTAGGTTGGAAAAGAGCTTTAAGATCAAGTCCAACTGTTAACCCAGCACAACCAAGTCCACCACTAAAGCACGTCCCTCAATATCACATCTACCCATCTCTTAAATACCTCCAGGGATGGTGACTCCATCATGTCCCTGGGCAGCTTGTTCCAGTGCTTGACAATACTTTGGTGAATAAATTTTTCCTAATGTCCAGCCTAAATGTTGCCCGGTGCAACTCAAGGCCATTTCATTCTAGAGATGATGAGTGACAACTTGACGGTAAGATCTGTGCAATTGTAACACAATAGAATCATAGAATCGTAGAATTTCCTAGGTTGGAAAAGACCTTCAAGATCATTAACCCAGCTCTACCAAGTCCACTGCTAAACCATGTCCCAAAGCACCACATTTACACAACTTTTAAACATGTCCAGGTGGTGATCCAACCACCTCCCTGGGCAGATTGTTCCAGGGCTTGACAACCCTTTCAGTGAAGACGTTTTTCCTAGTATCTAACCTAAACCTCCGCCCCTGCAAACTGAGGCCATTTTCTCTTGTCCTGTCACTTGTTACTTGGGACAACAGACCAACCCCTACCTGGCTACGACCTCCTTTCAAGCAGTTATAGAGAGCAAGAAGGTCTCCCCTGAGCCTCCTTTTCTCCAGCCTAAACAACCCCAGCTCCTTCAGCTGCTCCTCACAAGACTTGCTCTCTAGACCCTTCATTAGCTTCATTGACCCTCTGTGGACTCACTCCAGCACTTCAATGTCCTTCTTGGAGTGAGGGACCCAAAACTGAACCCAGTACTTGTGTTGCAGCCCCTCACCAGTGTTGACTACAGCAGGATAATCACATCCCTAATGCTGCTGGTCACGCTAGCTGATACAAGCCAGGCTGCTGTTGGCCTTCCTGGCCACCTGGGCGTACACTGGCCCATATATAGCTGCTTGTCAGTCAGTAACTGCAGGTCCCTTTCCACTGGGTGGCTTTCCAGCCACCATCCCATAAGTGGGATCAATGAGGACCCACGGGATAGGAGTTCAGTGGAGACACACGAAGAGAAGATGAGACAAAGTGGCTGAGATGCAGGGCCAGTGGGAACACATTTGATGCTTCTCAAACCCACCCTGCTCAGCTGGAGCTCTTCAATATCAACATCATCCTCATTTTCCTTCTTAATGAATCTTGACTTGCATCAAGACTACAAGGGCAACAACACAGGGAAATCCTGAAAACCCGAGGGCTGCCTGGGCACGGGCCGTGCTGGCAAGGAGCAAAACTCTTGGGATCCTCCATCTCCACTAGCTGCTCTTCCTCTACTCCTGCCAAGTCTCCCACTGTGCCAGCATACGCAGCTGCCAGGACAAGCATCCTGCTGGGCATCGCCTTGCGCAGCACACACAGAGCCGTGCCACCGATGTGGCCCTGGGGGATTGTGCCCAGACACCCAAGAAATCTTTTGAACAGTGAGCAGAGGAAGTGGAGAAGATAGTTTGCATTCCCAGCGCCAGCACTCACCGCAGCCCCTCAATGAGGCTCTTTGTGCTGGAGCTCATTGCAAGCCAACCTCCATCACGCAAATGCAGGGCCAAAACCACCCTCGTTACACAGTGATTTGTGGGCAGACGGGGCCAAGTCTTCCCTCTGGAGACCTCTGCCCAAATGCACCATGGGGTTTAAACAGAGAATGAGCAAAAAGAAGGCACTGCAGTGTTTTTGGGGGCAGACACAAGCACTCTTCTCTGCAGGACTAACAGCCTCTGGTTCTGCCCGTCTTTAGCAGATGAGAAAACTGAGACAGCAAGAAAGGCCATGTCTTCACTTTCCCTGACAGGATGTCGACAGACAGTTACAGAATCATGGGACAGTGAGTGTTGGAAAGGACCTCTGGAGATCATCTAGTCCAATGTCTCTGCTAAAGGAGCTTCATGCAGAGCACGCTGCACAGCAACACGTCCAGGAAGGTTTTGGAAGGCTCCACAACCTCTCTGGGCAGCCTGTTCCAGTGCTCCATCACCCTCAAAGGAAAGAAGCTTATCCTTATGTTTAGGTGCGACTTCTTGTGTTCTAGTTTGTGCCTATTGCCCCTTGTCCTGTCACTGGGCACCACTGAAAAGAGTCTTGTCCCACCCTCTCAATATCCACTCTTTAGATATTGATAATTATTGATAAGATCCCTTCTCAGTCTTCTCCTCTCCAGGCTAAATAGCCCCAGGTCTGTCTCTCAGCCTTTCCTTGCACGAGAGATGTTCCAGCCCCCTAATCACCTTTGTAGCCTCCACTGGACTCTCTCTAGTAGTTCCCTGTCTCTCCTGAACTGAAGAGACCAGGACTGGACACAGTACTTCAGAGGTGGCCCCACTAGGACGGAAAAGAAAGGGAGAAGAACTTTCCTTGACCCGCTGGTCACACTCTTCTTAAATTCTTAAAAATGTGTCCCCAGTGGGATAATTACCTATGTGCCTTCAGACAGAGAGACCTTCGTATCACCCCGTTAGCCTTTACACATCCCTCCCACAACTAAGCAACTAGCCACAAATAATTACCTCAGTGGCTAATTAGCTCTCTGTGTATGTATTCATAAATTATACATTTAATATTTACACAGTGCCAGGGCTACGCTGAGAGCTTTCCAAGCACATAAACCAGTGGGGTCTCACATCCTGCAACTTTCGTCGGTAAATGAGATGAATAAGCCCACAGGGAGACAAGCTGGGAGCTTGAGAGGGTGGAGAGGGCAAGGGGAAAAATAGGTGGCCTGACCATTTCCAACCTGGAGACGGCATTCTCCAGCTGCTGGACAGAGTGATGGCACAGCCCTGTGGCTTCTTTCTTGCTCCAGCACCCATGCTCACTGGCCTGAGCAACATCAACGATGGCCAAGGCATGCCAGTGTCCCTGTTCCCATCTGCAGCTTCATAGCCCTGAGGTCTGCCCTTCTTGAGATGGAAGACTCTCTGGCACTGGAGAGGGTTTCCCTATATCAGCTTCCCAAAGTACAGCCCATGCTTGGTCTCCTCAAGTCTGTTCCCTCTGGTGCCACTTGGTCTTTGCATGGCTTTCTCTGCCAGTAGAAACCTTCCCTTCAAGGAGAAGAAATTTCATGCTTAAGGAGGCAATTCTTCCACAAGTGATTTAAAACTAGATACATCTTTGTAAGGAAACAGGCGTAATTAAGTGTCATCGATGTAGCCAAAGATATGGACTGTTCCAAGTTAATTTTGTCCATTAATGAAGAATCACAGCAAGTAGAGCCCACGTTTGTTTGCTCTACTTTGGTAAATCCTTGGAGTCAGCAGCTTTGCTCTCTTGACAAGAAAAAATAATTAGCAAGAAACTTTAATTAAGAGATAACAGAAGGGTGCTAAAGGACTTGTACTCAATCACTATGTGATAGCCTGGAAGCAGACCTCGTTTTACTTCAGGGATGTTGTAAAGGAGGCACTTTCCCACTTTAACATACTCCGCTCAGGGCAAGCTTCAGGGAAGGGTAGCCTCTTCTCTCAGCCTGGATGTTACCACAAGATGTCCTCCCATGAGGGTTGGTAAAGCCCTGCTGCCCCTGAAGCAGCTCTCCCTCCAGCTTTGTAGTCATCCGACCTCCCACCACTGCTCTGCAGCTGAGTGCACCTCCCTCTGCCTCTATGCCCCATACCCAGCTAGGCATGTCTACTGTGGGGTGAAAAGGGCTTTCATGGACCTTTTAGCCACTCACTCAGCTGCAAGATGCTGATGCTTCTTCCTTGAACCTTACTGAAATATCTACTGGAACTTCTGGAGGATGAAGGAACAGTTTTGCAATCAAATACACCACTGTCACAAATGATAATCCAGGCCACAGGCTCCCTCCTACTACCAACCTGGCACGCTGTTCCCGGGAACGAGCGTCAGGTGGCACAGTCGGGATGATGGCACAGTCAGGATGGTGGCACTTGCATGGCTTGTGCACAGGGGCCAGCAAGGCTCTGCAGTGGCAGAGCACAACCACCCTCCTGGGGAGAAAACGCAGTGCTAAACCCAGTGGGAAACCACAGATCAGAGACGCACCGCTGGAAGCAGAAGCAACACAAACTCACAGCAGAGACAAGGGCCAAGTCCTTGCTGCAGCACTGGCTCAGCCCCAAGGGATGCGGCAGCTCCCCGTGCCTTGTGGCCTACGGTCCCATGCTGAGCCCTGGCTGGGAGACATGGTTAGCAGGATGGAGGAAGCTGCCTTAGCAGACAAGTCACTGTAGTGTCATTCTTCTGCTTGTATCACATCAACTGACTGGCTGAACCAATGGCGTTGGCCCCATTGG
This sequence comes from Todus mexicanus, assembly GCA_013389965.1. Classification (NCBI taxonomy): domain Eukaryota; kingdom Metazoa; phylum Chordata; class Aves; order Coraciiformes; family Todidae; genus Todus; species Todus mexicanus. The sequence goes on from WEIS01043353.1 coordinate 217,170, forward strand.
AGAGGCATCTCACCAGGACAGAGCATGCCCTACCTATGCCAAGCTAGGACTCCTATGTCCATGTCTCATACAGGTCTTGGTGCTTTTTCAGCAACCCAATGTTGGGATGGAGCCTCTCTTGCAGCTCTTTAGACCTATCAAACGACACCAGCCTGGAGAATCATGCTGGCAACGCTCCTCACAGCAAGCCAGAAGGGCTCCATGTCAGAGGCAGGCTTGTTTCCCCACATGCCATGGCACCCAGCTCTTGCTGGGAGTAGCAGGGACTGGCAGCCATGTGCTGCCCCAACATCAACTTGTTCCTGGCTACATGGGACAAGCAAGTCTGGGAACAGCAATCATGTCCATCCTGCCTTGGTAACAGTCTCTCCAGCCATGCATGGGTAGGAGACCCCAAAGAAGATGCCCTTTCCCATGGCTTCAGGGTAGGACTGAGCTCTACTGGAGGGTGACCAACAGTGGTCCCATACCTCTAGCACTGATCATCTTGTGTTGCCATAGGCAGGACCAGACAAAGATGCACTTCTGCTGCTACTTCTGCTTTTCTGTCTCAACCTGCTCTGCAGCAGAGAGGTCTGGATGATGTTGATCTTGTGATCTTGGCTTTTTTTTTTCCCCCAGGAGACTTTGCTCTTGCATCCCAGGAGGGAACCTGACCTCAGGTGCTGATCTGTTTTCCAGCAGCAGGTGTTGGTAAGAACTGCTCTTGTATGTCCTATCTCTTCTGGTCCCAAAATGCCTGTGTTCCAAGACTGACTGCTCTCTCTGCTGGGACAGGCTGAGCTATGACACCGTTTTCATCCTCAGGCAAAGGGAAAGCTGGATGAGACTTTGTCCACTTGGCTTCCTTGCGAAGTCAACTTGAGAAGACTAGTCCTGAGGAGGAACAGTTGCCTCATGAAGCAGCAACTCTTCCAATCCCCTGGAGCTACACAGTGGCTATCTCAGTGGGTAGGGTATTTTTATACGGAGGGAAAGGTGTTGGAGGACCAGAGGGAGATGAGTCGCACTAATAGGAACTAGCATACAGCAGAAAAATCCCACCGATGTCCTCCAAGCTGGACTTACTTGCGCCTTCACCCCTTGCTTCCAGGTGACTGGTGTTAGCACTAGGGATGAATTAAAGGCTTGTTTTCTGGTCCTGCTTTTTCATGCGGACAGGACAAATAACTCGAGGCCACAAAAGAGTGCTTAGATCAGGCTTTTCAACACCGTTTAAGGGGAAATCAATACGGTTCAAAATTAGGTGCCCAAATCGCAGTCGTAAACACAAGAAAAGCTCATTGTTGTCCAGCAACAGCGTGAAGACGCCTCTATTTACCAAGCTTTGGGGAGGGAAGGCAGAGATGGATAGAGACGTCGGGGCACCTCACACCTCACTGACCACAACCTGCCCCCTTTAAGCCCAGCACGCAGCATAGACTTCCCCATCGCTGTTTGTCAATGTCCACATGCCCGTCCTCAAGTAACAACCTTCCTCCACACACATACACCATTGGCAAATGCTATTTGCTCCTATAAAAACCCATCTCCCGCTTCACCCCATTCAGGGCTGTGGATTAACATCAGGCATTGTGCAATATTTTTTTTATTAGCACAGAATTATGGAAGTCAGAGGCGTAAAAGACCTGTTGGGTCCCACTCAGTCCATCCTCCTTCTGCCAAGACAGTATTGGTCCCTGCAGCATATTTACTATTTCTCTGGTCTAATTTTACATACTGTACAATCTGTGCAGTGCCAAGTTACGATCCCTGTGTGAGAAGCAGAGCTCTCAATTTCCAGGCTCTTGGGTGTGTAAAATCACAACCGCGATGTTAAATTAACTTTTTTTTCCCTTGCATTTAATCATTTAATAGCTCTAAAATTCAGCCCCTCAGGCTCTTTCTGTCTGTCTGTTGGCTTGGGTTTTGCCTGCTGTAGGCCAGTGGCTTGTCGCTTACAGATGTAATGCTCACACCCCTGGGTGGATCGGCAGCAGCTGGGCTTGAGGCTGGGACTGCTGCAACTTAACACATGAACTTCTGCGGCCCGAGGATGGAAAAAATCCTCCATTGTCTTAACCACAGGTACAGGAGGTTCATCCTTCTCCATACAACCCAGCCCCAGCAAGGAGGAGGTACAGGGCATGCTGCACACAGGGTCAGGGTTCAAGGGCATCACCCAGGGTGGGTTTAGGAATCCAAGCAGGGGTGCAACCTGCAGCACTGAGACACAGGGAGGCAGGGCAGCACCAAAGTATTTCCAGTGGCGTTCCATGCCCAGGAACTCCCAACAGAAACACCAATACTTTTTCCCCTCATCCCTGCATCAGCTGGAGGCTACACCCCAGGACTTGTTTCTTCCCTAGACAGGGATTTCTTCCCTCTGCACCTACACTGCGTGTGGTTATGTGACAGCAGAGGAACTGAGCTGCTGCCAGTACAGCAACAGTGAACATGGGGCGGGAAGAACAGGTGCTGATAAAATGGGAAGCGCCTTCCCAAGTCTGTTTTTCTTTTTTTGACTCAGTCATCATCACTTCTCCAAGTAATGCACTTCTGGAGCGTGGTGATGATTTCAAAGCAATATTAATAACCAGGCACCCATCTACTCTGCCCATCAGGGGCTGCATTAACAATTACACTAAGACCTTGGGATTTGCCGTGGTAATAACAAGACACTACATTTGCATTTCACGCCTTTCACTCCGGAGCATTCTCAAGCAAAACCAACCCTGGAAACAATCACTGGTGTGTACTGAGCTATGGCACCACTGCAGAACTGCAGCTTGACAGTCACACAGAGCATCTGTGGGGTGCACACAACTTTGGGGTAAGAGATAGGAACGTATCAGATCCATGGTGCACTGAAAAGAGCATTTACTTCCACCAGAGACATCAAGATAAATCCCTGAGTGTAGTGAAAGGACCACTGCAGACCAGGAGCCTGGATCTCGAGCAGAGCTTTGAAGCAGGCTCTAGCTGGGGGCTGAACAAGGCTGGGTCTCTGGTTATGGGTTGGAAGGTGTATCTGAGTCATGGATGACATGTCTGCAGGATCGTGGTCCCCAAATGGTCTCTTAACTCCTCATGGCTCTCAGCACTATTTAAGAGCACCATAAATCCACAGGCTGCCTGAGTACTTACAACTTACACTTAGAGAGCTACTAAGGGTGGCACAACCTTCTGTAGCTGTCTCTAGGCAGGCAGGAGAGACAGGGTCTTCTGCGCATTATGTGTCTTATCCCTGCAGCAAGATGTATGTCTATGAGACAGCAGGAGATTGAAAGCACACGACGCTTTGGGGCATAAAGACAGAGGCTTTGCATGCCTTCTTGCACAGATGTGCACAAATCCCTGCAAAGCACAATGCAGAAGCTCACAAGAGATCAAGCCACCTCTGAAAAAAAAGCCTTAAGATGAGGACGGTAAGCTGGGAGCTTCAGCTGCCACAGCCAGCAGCAGCACAGAGCGCCTTCAGAGGAGAGTGCATGCAACTCCTTGGTGGGTTCTGAATTAAACCAACTCCTGCCTGGCCCTGCTCCCTTGTTGGTGCCCTGAGTGCCAGTGTCCAGTACCCTTTCCAAAAACTCTGAAGAAGATGGTCTTCATTAAGCAGCTGAGCATTTCCAAGCTGACCCCTCTGGCTGGCTGATGGCAGAGGCACCCAGGTTCATTATACAGAGCCTGAAACAACGGCGCTGTAATTTCTATTCGATGCTGCCTCTCTGTTTCTGAAAACAGCTCCTCCTTCGCAGGGCCTTTCCTGCTCTTCTACTCACTGCTGTTCCCACTCCATACTGCTTTTATTGCCATCCTTCTGACTAAACTGTCTAAAGAAGAGAGCTGTGCTGCTTTCAGGCTCTGAAACAGGAACCCAGCCGGTCTTTGAGAGCATCTCCTACCCTCCAATTACTGATGTTGCTGCTTCAGAGAACCCTCAAGTTGGTGGGTTTTTTTTTAATTCCTTGTGTTGGGGAAAATGAGCAAATGTTAGTTCAGGAGCAGACACTCATTCACTATGATTTGAACTAATTGCCCATTATTTCCTAAATTTCAACACTTAAAAGCTTCAAGCGTCTTATTGCAAAACAACAGATAAAAGGTCAGTTATGTTCGCTGACTGAAATACAAATAAACGTGCCAGGCTCTCTGGAGGGCTCTTGGGTTTGGAGCAGAGGAAGAGTTTAAGAAAGTGTATTTTGTGAAAGTGAGATTATACAGAAGCTCACCATATCTAGAGCTCCAGTTATCTGAAGGCACTACTGAATCACAACTATTATTAGCACAAGAGATACTTAAATTCTGGAATTTCTGTAAGACGTTTTGAATTCAGGTTCTGAAGCATTTAAAGGACTTGAGAAAATATCTTTGGCTCCAAGTCAGCAAAGCACTTAGGCAAACCCTTAACTTTCAGCATGTGTTTAAGTACCTTGCTGACTTGGGCCTTTTAACCCCAGCAAAAAGAAAGCAAAGAGGAAAGAAAAGCCAAAGGGGAAAGTTCTTGTGTGTGTGGAAATCTCCAGGCAAGCTGAGGGGGGAGAAAGACTCACAGAACAAATGGAGTATGTCAATGTAGCCTAATATCGGCTTCACTCTCCTGCCTCTTCAGCATGCTGAAATTATTTATTGCAGAAAAAACCCCAACACAACAAACCAACACAAACCTGTTTCCCACTTCCAGAGTAAGTGTGGTGGGAGACAGAAAAACCTTGGCTTCAGCAGTGAAAAAACCTCTCTGAAATGATTTGGCTGTGAGAGGCTGTCTTGGTCAGGAGGGAGGAAGAGGAGAAGGGATGAGGCACTAAATGGTAGTCAGGAGGAGGAGGAAATTACCCACAAGCAGGAGCTTTCAAACAAATGCATGTGCTGCCTGCAGGAGGAGGACTAAAAGAAGGTCCGTAAGGAGGGAAAATCAGTGCAAATCTATGCACACAGGCATGGAAAATAGCTAAAGGCAGCAAGTGGCTATTCCCCTACCTCCAGCTTGAGGCTCTGAATAGAAAACAAACTGAAACAAAGCAAAAAGAGTATGCTCTCCCTCCCACCCAGGGAGGGTGTTTGCAGGCCCGTGGGAGATGGTCACGGGGAGAGCAGATGCCTCCGTGGGACGGGTGAGGGGAGATGTCCTGGCTCACCGCCCAGCATGGCACTGGCATGACTGGGAAAGGCTCAGGATGCCATGAAGTTGGGAATGCTGCTCTGGCCCCACCAGGGCAAAAGTCCAAACTTCCAAAAAATTCTCCATTAAAGAGAAGAAAAAAAAAAAAAAGGTAAGAAAAAAAGAAAAAAGGAAAGAGCAAAGTTCTTTCCCTCAGAAGAAAACCAAAGGGTTTCATGTCTTTTAGGTTTTTCACAGAGCCGCTCCACTGTGTTGTACAAAAGGCTTTTCAACCCTTCTTTTTTTAGGGGGAAGGGGCTGCCAATTCAAAGTGAAGAACCTAACCTTTTCTGAAAATACCAAAAAGACAAACTACAGCCCTTCCTCCTCCTCAAACTTCTTTCTTTCCCCCCTAAAACTTCTTTCTTCCCCCCTGAGAGATAAATATGGTTTCATGTAACATTCAGATGTTGACAGGACTTCATTTCCCCAACAGAAAATGTCTCCCCAAAGGATATTACACATCAGCTCTGCTCAGGACAGACTGGCAGCAAGTGTTTTGCTTCCTGACAGTGATACCCCCCATGGGAAGCACAGGGTCCCAGCGCAAGGGATAGTGGTGGCTCTTCCCCAGCACTCATGCTGCCACACTGTCTGCAGCCCCCTAGGGACGGGCACCCTGCCCCGTGTCACCCACTGCTCTGTGGTGGCACTCAGCAAGATGTAGCTCCCACCTTAACAAGCTGACAACTCGAACAGGTGAGACAAATGAGAAGAGCATCATTCTCCCCATTTTACAGATAGAGCTGAAGTCCCCAGAGCAGAAATGACTGGCTCAAGGGTGCGCAAGTTGGCTGCATGAGAGCTAGACTCTGATTTTCCTCCTCCCTGGTGATCCTATGGCACCTGGTGCATCAACACCAGGGTTTGGTTGGGCTCTCCTGACCCTGTTGAAACACAAACACTCAAAGCACAGGATTCATTTGAGCTGGTGTCTTTTTATCCATCCAGAACCACTGTATGCCCATCAGGACGGCAACACTTGGACATTGCAGTGGTGGCTTGTGGCACTACGAGACAGCTGCTGTGGCATACATTGGTGACTCCCCCTGAAGTAGCAAAATAAAACCCCTTCCATAAATACCAGTTACACTACAAAACTCCCCAGGGCTAAAAATGTTAAGAAAAATGGCCCAAACTCACTAGAGAAAGTAAATCACAATTAAATCACCTAATGGCCTGTACCCACTAATCTCTTGTGCTGCTGGGCCTGGCTCGTACGTCTGCCTGTTGACATCCACTTCCCACCCCTCTCCTAGCCCTGACACTGCTTTTCCCAGCACTCTCACAAGGCAGCTAAGCACGCACTTTGTGTGGGAAGGAAAGTTTGCCAGAGCCTGGGGTGCCCAGCACAGTCACAGCCCGGCTGGGACCTCCTGGCAATGGGCTGGCCAAGGACAAGCTTGGGAACTGCTAGCCCAAGCCATGGCATGGATTAAAGTCACTCAATGTCTGCAGGAAGGTTCGGTATTCATCAGGCTGGGAGATATGTTTGCAATGCCATGCAACACTAAAAAAGCTGTGGTGCACTCCTAGCTGCTCTTGCTATGCAGTGTTCACTCTGTGAAGGGCAGGATGAAGAATGTAAAGAGTTCAAATCTGCCTTCCTAAACGCTGGCATTTTCCTTCTGGGTTTATACCTCAAAGTCCTACCCATAGATCAATAGATCAATAGAAGAATAACAGGGGCTATCTCTCTGGAGCTGCTAAGAATGAAATTGCAAAAGTATGGAGAAAGAAATGCATCACGGATACAAAAGCCAATGGATTCACAGAGCTCAGTGGAAAAGATATGTCCAGGTTATGGTATGAGATGGACAACTTCATGTGGGAGGAAGGTTCACCAACACAGAAAAAGGCTGACCACTAGGTAGCTTGCTCAGATAGGGCAGACACTTCCATTCTTTCATTCTCACTGATTCAATCTCTAACCTTCTCTGAATTTCTTGAGGGACAAAGCACGTCCCACTTCCTAAATAGTGCTTCTTGGTGGCCCAGTCGTTGCAAGGCTGCTGATGCACTTGGATGGGGGAGCTGGGAGCAAAGGGATTGCATGGAGGTCTCGTACTTCAATGGCTGAATCTCCTGTTGGACTGATGTACCCTCACACTGATCCTGCTACTATGCAGGAGACATGAGCAGCACCTTTGCTAAGGTTAAGTCAAGACAAGACAATGCTAAAAACTAAGGAAAAACAAAAGTTAAAAACCCCAACTCAACCCTGCATAAATGCATAAACAAACATTTCTTCTAAAATGAAGTCCTATGTCATTACTATTCCCCCAGGATCTTCCTTTCTGTCTCCCATGCTGCCAATGCAACAGCTATGTAACTTTTGAAGAGCAACAACTGGCAGCATTAAAATGGCTGCAGTGATTATATTGCAACACTTCACTGCTTCCCTGAGCTGCAGTTCCCTCCTCCACAGTTGGAAGTGAAGTACAATCAATGCTAATTAATTAAGGGCCAGAACCTGCCAACCATGGTCACGCTGAGCTCGGTGCTCGTTCTTGAATATTCAGGGCTCACTCTCAATAAACGTGAGGATCAGTCTCCAGTAGCTTCAGCTGAAAACAACAGAAACTCTCAGTGCAAGCCCTTTCTCTTAGCACCCATAGAGTGCTCTGTCCTGCAATGCTGGGAGAGGGCAAGGCAAGTGTTGGGTGTTACTGGGCAACACTGTGGAGGCTCCTCAAGGGCTAAGGAGGCAAAGAAAAGTCCCAGTGAAGTGAATGGACTTCCAGGTGGAGAGCCAGTGGGAATGGTACTGCAGCTCACCAACAAGTGAGTCTGTGGCCATTGGCAATGGCCACGGTTCCTCCTGCTACCAAGGAGCTCATGCAATGCTTTCAGTGAGAGGAGGTATCAGTGGGAACCCAAGCTTCTGAGCTGCCGTTCTCCTGTGTCACACATCAGGGATCACAGAATTATAGAATCATTCCGGTTGGAAGAGACCTTCAAGATCATCAAGTCCAACCACTAACTCATCACTGTCAGGTCACGGCTAAATCATGTCCCTCAGCACCACATCTACTTGACTTTTAAACACATCCAGGGATGGGGACTCCACCACTTCTGTGGGCAGCCCGTTCCAGGGCTTGACAACTCTTTCTGATCCTCATGCAAAGAAAAAAACCCCACTAGAGACAAGGACCTGTGTTTGCTACTACAATGGTAAAACTCTTTTTCAACTTTTCTGAGCACAAGAACTTGGATGTGATCACCAGCCAGGCACCTGCCTGCATCCCAGGTAATGCTATATCTCCTCCCAGTAGCAGGAGCCCCAACCCTGAGCCATATAAATGGATTTTCATTCTTTGTTCCAAGTCTCTCCAGTTGTTTGAGCAGCTGGCACTGGTTGTGGCAATTCTCCAGGCTCCCAGTTACGTCTAGCTATGGAGGCATCCCATGGGAAATTGCAGGTAAAGGAGTAGACAGACAGACATCAGCTTCTGTATTTAATGCACTCTCACTTGTGTGTGCCTCAGTTTCTCACTTGCACAACATGCTGTCAGCTGGAGCAACCACATCACAGTGCAAGCGAGCCACAGATGCAGTAGGGTCCAACCTGCAAGGGCTTGTGACTGGGTTGGAGTCAGAGGCTCTCTGTGACTCATCCTACAAAGCCTGAAGTTCATGTCTATGGCTGGAGACTGCCCTGGGGAGCTCAGCTTACCGTCCCTCTGGGAGCAGGAGCAGATGGTGAGCAGAGCTCACCTGCCTGGTTGGAGAAGATCTGCACTTGGAAGGATGCATGCACATAGGACTACCAGGACAAGCCCCCAACTGTGGACTCCTGCTCATATGGTCTGCATAAAACGGGCTTGCACTGCCTGCTGCTGTAGTGAGCATGCCTTCTTGCCTGCTGGGACCCTGATCTCCCTCCTATCAGAGTTATCTCTGTGAGCGGTGCACAGTGCCTTCCTTGTCTTTATTTCACATCAGATCCTAGTGGCACTGGGTGTGGCCCCTATGAGCAGCATAGACAAGCAAGAGCACAGAGGGGACCTCTATCCAGAGAGCAGAAGCACCCTTTGGCACAGCAAAACATCCATTCCACACCAGCTCTCCACAAGCAGAGCTGCGTTAATAGCAGCGCGCCCAATGCCTGGACATCAGAAATACATACACACACATGCACACCTCATTACACCTTCACAAATTCAGCAGGAATCAGGCAAAACATGCTGCAGTGCTGCATGCAGTGACAGTGCTGTCTCTCTTCTACCTACAAAGTGCACAGGGCTTGGCCAGCAGAAGTTGTCCAGGCTTCCAGCCTTGCAAGCCAATGCTTTTCAGCATCGGTGTGGCAGACCTCTGTTGTCTTTGCAGCACTCCATAATAGATAACTAAGAAGAGCCTGGCTACTGGCAGATGGCTTAAATCTGCTAATGGAGATCTGCACTGGAGGAAGTGCTTCATGCTTTGCAAGCTATAAAGCTAGAACAGGCAAATATATTGAACCTGGGATGAAGGGCAGTACATGGCTCTGTCAGTTGAGCATACTCTGCAGTGAAGCTCTGCCCCATCCACAGGGAACTGCACTAGGAGCTGGATGTGTCTCACCAGGGACTCACTCTGCACACAGGTGCATGTAGCTGTGCAAGGAAAAGTTTTTGGCCCCTTCCCCTTGTCTCCCGAGTGGACATGAAGGCTGTTTTATTCCCATGCTGTAAATCACATACACAAAACCTCTTTCCCAATACCAGTCTCCCCAGTGTGGTTGTAAGCAAAGGAAGATGATGCAATGAGGCTCCAGACTCCTCATCAGTTTCAATTAGCACTCAGTGGCAGCTAAGCCTAAACAGCAAGCTGTCCTACAACAAGAGATCAATGGTCCATACACTGGACTAATACCACCGTAACCTCTCCAGCCTCCATCACCATGAATTGCTCTGTGGTTTCATCTCACTTCTCCACCTGATTTGCCTTCCTGAAGCACTCATTACAAGGTGACATGCATCGCTTTCCCCCTCTATGACAAGCTTGCCACAGCCCCTCCTCAATCCTTCTTCTCATCTTTCTTTTAATATGCCACAATTACACTGGCTTCTCTGCATGGATCCTCTCCATTTAGTGCTGCCCAAGACTGCTTATCCTTAAAGATGCTCCTTCCATCCACAGGACGGAGTGAATATCTTGCAAGCTGTTCTTCTGTTTATTTTTTACACTCCAGCATCTCATATCTGGATTAGGAATCTGGGCAGTAGGTATTTCCCTTTGTACAGAAGCACAGTGTCTGCCCAGAGAAATTAAACCCCGTCAAAGACTTCGACAGCAAAGGTTTGTGCATGTAACGTTCCAGCATCTGCTCTCCTGGGCATGATTAAGTGGTTCCTTTGTTCTGCTCCCATCCTAGCAAAATCCTCTCCCCAGGAAGCAGAGATGATGATGTTTGGGCTCAGTGTCTTGCTGTTGCTGTGCTCCCATTATCCAGGGCTTTGCTTGCTCTCAGACGTGTCACAGGCGGCCTGAGGACAGCAGTGAGTGACTCACTCCATGCCCTACACTACTGATGGATGTGCAGGACCTGACCATCTCAACCCCAGCCTTGCCTGCCCTTTTGGTCTCAGGGTCTGCCACACACGGCTCCTCTGACATGCTCCAGCAATGATTTGTAACACCTTCTGCTAAGGTCATGGGTTCCTGCAAGCAGTCCCTGGAGCTGTCCCTGGAGCTGCAGCACTTTGCTCTTTCAGCCTGACTGGAGATTGGCTTTGCAGTACCAAGGCAGTGTATGATCCAGGACTTCAGACCCTGGAAACCCTTCAAAGGGGAGAAATAATGAGTGGTGCCTTCAGTTCAAGTTCAGTTGGATATGTCTCTGAACAGGCTGGCAGGCACCAGGCTGCTTTGGAGATGTGAGATGGCTGGCTCGCTGGGACAGCCATGTTTAACTTCCAAGGCAAGATCTTTCTGAGCTTCTAGAGACTAATTGAAACCAAACCCCTGAAGTGTTAAAGATTTCCACTCCAACTGTCACTGTTTAATGAGGTCTCCCATTTCTGGAAGCCTTTGAGAATGTGAAAACCAGCATAAAAACCCAACAAGCCTAACCCATGGATAAGCATTGCTTCTTCCCTAGCCAAAAAGGCGCTCAGCTCTAGGACAGGACACGGCCCTGCTTCGGCAGCCAGAGCACATGCAAAGAGCAGAGCCCATGGCTGTTCCCCATGTGCTGGGCTATGCCTCAGCTTCTTGCATCTGAAAATCTGTACAAATGAGATTTTGGCTTCCACCAGCATTTGTGGACTCTGAGCTGCTATGGCAATGCCTCAATTCATAACCGAGCACCAGCAGATGAAGCAACGCTCCTGCTCCACACAGTGGGATGATGTCATCCCAATAAGGAATCTACCTTTATCCAAACCCTTCCTCCTAGCCTCTCCCCAATGAGCAGGCCTTGCCCAGCAGTGGGTTTCAGCAAGGACTTGTTGGCAAGGACCCAACTGGCTTACACAGGTGCTCCATGAACCAAGTGCTGCTCCCTGCATCACGCTGTCCCCTCAGTGTATCCACACTGACAGGTCCTGCCTTCTCCCTGTGAGCTGTAGCAGCTTTGCCCACATCAGCAGTAACTCCTGGGGCTTGATTCTGGGCTGAATGCTCTCCCAAAGCTCCTCTGGGTGGGTGTCTGGGTGGACTATAACCCCATTCCTCCTCCTTCATTGCTTGTCGATACGCTTAATGAAGTCTAAGTGACTACGGAGACATGGTTTTCCTTGCCACTAGCAGAACTAATGAATCCTGGCAGACTGCAATCCTCCCAGTGGTTTCTTCATCTCACCACAGATGTGAACTATTTTCATCAGTTTTGTGGGATCACAGGCTTGTCCAGAATCTCCCAAATCCACACTCTTATTCTTTAGGGTTTTTTTGATTTTGTTTTGGTTTTTTTTGGTTTTTTTAAAAATTCTTTTACAGTTTTGTGATCTGCTGCAATACACAGGACCTGCAGCTCATGGAAGGGTTCATATTTTTGTTATCATCACAGATACTGCCAACTAGATTTCTTACCAAGCTCTCAGATGGATGGCTAACATGGACCTGGGGGTAAACCCCATTTTACTTCAGAAGCTCATCTCCATCAGCTTCATTTCAAATAACTATTTTCACTTCCAGAAATGGGTAAATTCAGTAGAAGTGCCTTCAGCAGCAAAAGCAGGCAGCTCCTTTGCAATGCCTCCAAACTTGGATAACTTGAAAAAAGCGTTTAAAACCTTGAAGACACTGAGCTGTGCTTGTTTTCATGTCAGTGCCAGTCCCTCTGTTTTTGTCCTGCCCTTCCCCTCTCTCCCCTACCTGCACTTGAAGAGCATCTCTCCTCATGCATCCAACAGCACTTTGTTCAACTGGAACTCAATCTCATGCTGACCTGCGGCTATTTTCAAGCACAGACCCTCGATGAGAGCTGTGAGCTCTCCACTCCCTGTCTGACAGGGGTGAGCTGTGGTCTGGCAGGATGCACCAGCAAGACAAGACACCTTGCTCCACACACCAGTGACTTTCTGCCATCCAAAATTAGCAGACACTGTGTGGACATCAACCTTCTCCATTTCCCAGCTCCCAGGAGGGAGAGCGAGCCTGGGATGTGCTCCCTTTGGGGCTACCCTGCACTCCAGGCTGGACCCCTGGGGGATGCTTGGCTCTGGGACCTGTCTGGGGACGAGGCAGCAGGCAAGGAAACACAAGCACTAAAAATAGGCTGTTTGCGGTAGGGGCTGACCACATTTATTAGCAAGCCTGTGCTCCGGCTGACCACAAGGTCAGCCTCTGAGAGCTTGGCCATAATTCACTCTGTGTCTGGGCAGGAAATCTACTTGAGCTCAGAGGGATGTCCAGTAATAGAAAAAGATGTTCCAGGACCTGGGGCTATTTTTGCTGTTTTCTTTTATTTTGCAGACGTAGAACCTTTCTGGAGATGCACATTGTGCTGGGAAAAAAAAAAAAAAAGGACAAGCCAAGTGCTCTGGTGCAGACAGAGGAGTAGGAAGGAAAGGTGGTTGTGCTTATGTTTGTGGCTGTTTGAATCTTGGGTTCTTCTCCTGTGTCTTCTGGACAAATCTTCAACATGTAGGGCAGGGAAGCAGCAGTTAAAGATCAGAGCAGCAAGGGGGGTCCCAGACCTTTATGGGCTCTCAAAAAACCTTAAAAGCACGTAGCAGAATTTAATGGGTTGCTGCTGAGGTGTCACTGCAGGTGGGGTAAGTTGCTCTCTCTGCTGCTTCCCTGTAGCTGTGGGGAGGCAATGGGGAAATGAACAGGGTAATGAATGACCAAGGATGGAGCTGGTGGACCTTTCTTGAAAAGGCATCGGAAGGTAACTTGAGCTACCTCTGACCAGCATGGGGTGGGGCAAATTGGCTCCCAGTAGATGCAGCAATCCCACTGGGGTGATGCCAATTCCTAGCAGACAGCCATAAGCTTGGGCTAGTTTAGCTCTGAGCAGCAATTAGAAAGGCAAAGGAGGCAAAGAGCAGATGCCTGCCTGTGAACGGCAGCCTTCAGAATGATTTAAGCAGGCTCCATCTCACAGAGAAGCTCAGATCCTAATCACTGCATGTAAGCTGCTGGCACTGGAGCCTTCAAATGAGGGGTGATGTGTCCCCAGTGAGTAAGGCTGAGTCACCTGCTGCGTACGCAGAGTTGCCTACAGAAGTGAGGTGACTGCTGGGGCAGGGGGTAGAGGTTCAGGCAGCGCTGCTCTGGCAGGGGTGCTGCCATCCAGGGCTGCCCATACCTTTGGCAGTGTATTCCCTCTTTGTCCCAGTGCTTGTGTCTTTTCCTTCTCGCAGCTCTAAGGCAGGAGTGTCTGCTCATGATGTGTCCTGGGGACTGAGGTTTTCCAGGTACAGCTGGCTTCTTCAGTAGATTATGTGAACGCCACCATGAACTGAGCTCATTCAGCCTGAGGACAAGCTGAGCTTAGCCCCCCCTGTCTTTGAGAGCACGGAGCAAACACTGATAACATCATTCCAATGCCCAGGTATGTCCTTTTATGAATCCAGCACCATGGCTTGGTTCTGGCTCTGAAAGCTCTCCATTAAGCACATTTGAAGAGCATCTTGGCTTTGAAAAGGCTTGCAAAGAGTGAGGGATGGTGAGGCAGGTAAAGGCTGCCCCAAACCTTGCTGTCTAACCAGAAGGAAGTCCTGGAGATGCTCCAAAACCAGCCCACATGCTGAATGGGGCTGCAGTTTGGAGTGAGGCTGGTATTTGAGCCAGCTGGATAATGAGTGCATCCAGAGTTATAACAGGAAGGATTAAAAAAATGTAATTGCTAATGAGGAATTAATTGTTAATGGGGAACCATCATTGCAGAAGGGTGTTCCCAGCACGGGCCCACAGGGATCTTCTCTTGGCCAATTGCTAACCACTCACCTTATCAATTATCTTGAAGGCAACATAAAAACTGCTGCTGGCAAAGTTTGCTGGTGACAAAAAGGCTGATGTATATATGGAAAGGATGAGTCCATTGCACACAGAGCTCTGGAACGGTTAATATACTAGCCTTCCCTCAGCACAAGCATGCATTTTACGCAGCCAAACACAAGTCCATTCATCTCCAGTGCAGGAATGTAGGTCAGACGTGCAGAAGGCAGGGCTGTGTCCTGGGGAGGGCACTGATAAGGTCTTGGCAGAAGCTACCCAGGAATGAAGTGCCAGTGTGCTGTACTGAGAGCAAAACTTGGCCCAAGACACAAGGAGGTGTCACGGAAGGTGGGAAGATGCTATGTAATGAAGAGATAGAGCTTCTTCCTTCACTGGTCCAAGCCTGAGCATGGAATGAGGCTTTGTAGGAAGCATCCACCATCTCCAGCCTCCCAGCCAGCTGCTCAGCACACAAAGTGGTCCCTCTGACCCTGCCTTCCCCATTGAGTGCCTGTGCCCTGACAATTACAGAAATTCCAGCATCTCGCTGTAAGGAACAGGTAGAAAAACAAACAACACATGACAGAAGTTAGTCATGTCACTTAATGCATGACTGAAGTGCACTTCAATGGAGAGAAGGAGAGGAGGGACGAGAAGGGAAAATAGAAGAGGGAAGTGAAAATGGAGAGGAGAGCTTCTGTATGTTTTAGAGAGACTATTCCTGCAGTGCTGTCTTAGGTTGGATGCACATCTCCCCCATCCACCCATGGGCACAGAAACAAGCCTTGAGACCCAGAAAGCCCATCACACTGCTTGGATCCAGGCACCTTAACCGAACAACATTTGCATAACAGTCAAAACCTACTCAGATGTCTGCAAACAAAACACACATTGCTGCTACAAATGAATCTACAAACCATCTCCTACACAGAAAACCCAGAGAACACCCCCAAAAGCAAAACAGTTTAACTGTGCCAGACAGATGCCCTGGAGAGCTTCATGGGCTGATTGATGTGGGAGGAAGCAGAGTTCAGAAAAAGGTGGTCACATCCCTGTCAGCCAACAAGTGCCACATGGAGAAGGTTGGACAGTATGGAGCGGGGAGACAGGGGCACATCTACAGTTGGTTTCTCTTTGAAAAGCCAATTTGCATGGTTTTGCTGTGCTTTTTGAAGGCTGTTTACTGGCCCAGGCTTTGTCTTAGCTGAAATGTGGGCAGCATTTCTAACGAGGCGCATGCAAACTGGAGCTCCCGGGAGGCCTTGCAGCAGAACCGATTGCAAAAGATTAGTGCCAGGGCTTAAGAGAGTAAGAGAGAAGGGAAAGTAATGAAACAAAGTCTTTCTTTCTTTTCCTCAGTTGAAGAATGATGGAGGCTAATTGCTTGTTGCTGGTGAGAAAGAGAGGAGATAGCAGCTTCTGCGCCCATCAATAAATTAACCCCAGCATGTGGCATCTGAAATGCATTCATTTCCAGAGACATTTATCTCTTTGTCTCCTCTCTTGTGTGAAAACATAATTATTGTTTAAACATCAGTTAATTCACCAAGGTGAGGATCAATAAAGTAGAATTACTCCTCTTTTAAAAGCAGAGAAATCTCAGTCTGGGACAGATGTGGATGTACCTCTGGCAGAGCTGATGGATAGAGAAGGTGCTTTGGTCATGGCAGGAGCCTGAGGAAGCAGAGTTTCCTCTTTCCAGCACTGCTTGAGCCTTTCAGTCTGCTGGGAACATTAAGTCCAGCCACGGGCAGTCACAGCAATGAATAGAAAGAGTGGAAATCACTCATGCACGTACACTTTATGGCCTGACATGCAGTTAGGCATCTCTACCATCTACACACTTGCCACGTGAGGAGCTTTGGCAAAGCCCCAGGGCTCATGCTGTGGCTTCTCCCTTTTCTTTGAGGGTGCCCAAGCCTTGCTAGGGAGAGAGTCTCCGCGCCACAGGGACTCCTGCCAGTGCTGCTCTCACATGACAGAGCCCCTGGCCAAGTAAAGTGTGAGTGTTGCAGTGGACAGCATTGATTCTGTCTTCTGTTGAGGCCTTCCCCATCACCTTCCTCTACTCTGAAATAAATCAGCAGTAACCATTGCCTGGAGAAGGAAACACAGAAATGGAAACTGAGCTGCCCACAGTATCAGGGAGGGCACTAGGCTCTCCTGTATGCTCTTCAGGCAGTGCTGCCTCCTCTGTCCCCACCCTTTCCTTCTTGCAGCTCTTGTCCATCCTTGTGTGCCAGCTGGGAGTTGTGCAGATGCGGACAGCCCTGTGGCTGTCAAGGGCAATGCCCATCTCTGAAGGCAGGCTGCCTTCCATCCAGCAGCCCCACCTGAAGCTGGTTTACTTGCAGTGATTACCCATGCACCAGGAATACATCCCTGAACCACTTGCTCAGCGAGCCTGGCAGCAGAGCCAAACACCACCCTATACCAACCTGTTCTGGCAGCTAATCTCTGAAAGCCTCATCTCTTTATTTCCCACCTTTAATTTTACCCAGTGCATCGCCCTTTCCTTTGCTAAATTCAAGAGCACTCAGGTGGCTCTTCAAAATTACCATCTCTCACTGTGCCTCTTCCCTTCCCTGCAGCAGGACATCCAAAACCTGCTACCTGAGCCAGCACGCTAGTGCTGCCCCCTGAGCACTCCTGTGGGGCTGTCCTGAGTGAGAGCTCTGGTCTGCCAGCGCACAGTGCCCAGCTCCATGGGTAGCTGAAAGTGGTGCTGCCCAGTGAGGTGGCGCAGGTGTAACTTTAGCAACCTGCCACAGATGCAAAGCAAGGGAGCTCTGCTCCTCCACCAGCCCCATATAATACTGGGGAGCATCCTGTGCTTCTGCATCCCAGACAAATGCACTCTTTGCTCTGCCAGCATCAAGGAGAACGACCAAAGGTGAGCAGCAGAGGGCTTAATGCATGAGCAACCTCACCTCCACGCAGCCCAATATTGCTTTTATTAATTCATGTGGCACTTTGCAGGACACTCCAGCAATCACCAGGGTGCATGTGAGAGCCAGGAGCGGGTGGCCAGGCTCGATGCGCCTTGCTTGTGCTCACTTAACAGCTTGTCACATCCTCCTCACTCAAGTATTCAGTGCTAATGCATCTTTTAAAGTACTTCATGAGCTATTAAAGTCGAGCGTGCCTCAAGTGCATGATAAATGGACTCTACGCCAGCATCTTCCCCCCACTCCACCCAGTCCCTGCCAACAGTGGGATTAATCCATCCTCCCACTCTGTTCCTGCTGTGCTTTCCCAGCTCGAGCATCTACCTGGCAGGGGATGAGCCCTGGAGTTGGCTGTTGAGGGAAGGCTGCAGCAGGGCAGAGGGTGAGCTCTGGGCGGGGAGAATAGAGCACACCCCTTGGGTCTCCAACACGAGGCAGATGCTCCCTGACTTCATCTGCATGCGTACAGCTTCTCCAAGCCAGGCATGATGGGATGGACAGAAGACCTACTGCTCCAAGGCCCCTGCCCAGCACATCACCTGAGTGTTTCAAAGAGGTATCAAGGAGTGACACATGGTGCCTCTGGAGAACGGATTGAGGATCATGTTGGAACTGCCCTACTAGCCGTCCTGTAGCTCTTACACCCAATTTCCCCACCTCTCTCCTTTTAATGTCCCCTGGTGCAGAGCAGACTCTCCGGGTCCTGCCTCGCTCCATACACCCCATTCAGGCACTTGTTGATGCACTCAGGTCTCAGCAGCTCTGATTTCAAGCTGATGCCTCAGACATCACCCTCCTGGATGCAGCCAGGCAAGGGAAAGAAGGACATGGAGGCTATGCTGCCAAATCTCTGAACCCTGCTGGATCACAGAGAAGAAGGTGACAGTGCTGCCAAAACGCTGAATCCTGACGCATCATGGAGCAGAAGGTGACAGTCACTGAAGCTCGCCTGGCCAGCAGCCTTAACTGGGGCTATGCTCTCTGCACCAGCATGCTGCTGCTAGTGATGGAATGTGTGGCGCTGACCAGTGCTGCTGGGGACCAGCTGACCTCAGTCTAGACAACACATTTAAAGTGTACGCAGCCCTGAAGTACCTGGCACTTCTGTGCTTTGTGCATCCTCCTTTGTGACAGGTCCAGGCTGCTGCCCCCACAGCACAGAGAGAAGTAGTGTGGTGCATCCAAAGGCTACTCTGGCAGCCTTGACACTGGGTCCTTCAAGGATTCTGAGGTACCGTCCTACAAGCACAGCACAACCAAGCATCACACCACCACAATCAGCACACAGCTCAGCAGCCAAATGCTTTAAGCTTTTGCATTAAGCAGGTGTCCTGGAAAGGTGTTGGGAACAGTCCTGCAATGCTACCCACCAAGCTCCCTCCATGTCCAGAGCGTGGCTATCCCCACACCATGGCGATGTACTGCCACTCCAGATGCTTCATGTCCAAGCTGGCAGCTTCTGGGAATGTAAACCCACCCAGTCGAATTTAGGGTAGCTCACCAGGGCACTCTGTATAGGTTCCTCAATCCCATAGTGCCCAAGGATGTAGAGATGCACAGATTACTGGAGTTAATCAGCAAAATTCCCCTCTATAATCCACCAGAAGCAACTGCAGGCAGGTTGACTGCCAGGAAAAACGGTGAATTTTGGCAGCCCCCCATTTTGTCCCATTTTTTGCAGAGCTACCATAGGTCACCCCACAGCAGGACCCAGCCATGCCCCTTCATAACATTCCTGCTCATGCCTAGACCCAAGATCATGTGAAGTCCTCCAGCTCCCAGTGCCACCAGTGACTCCAAAATGCAATGTCTCTAAAGCCATCGGTAAGGTAAGCCCTGAATCTTCTGCTGATCTGGAGAGGAATGAGCCAGTGGTGGGTGCAGATATGTGGTGGCAATGGGTACAAAGTCAACTCAAGGAGATGAGAGCAGGATGAGGCATCCATCATGGTCATGAGGTAGGGTATTAGGGCTTGGGACTGCTAGGCTGCAGCTTCTTCTCATCCACTCATCTCTTCATGTGTGGATCGCACAGGGCAGCTTGCAGAAAAGGGAGGGAGAAGGGATGAGAAGCAGTGCCCTGGCCAGAGGGGCACCTGGGGACACACAGGGGTGTGGGTAGGGTGAGGGGCACCAGCGGGCACTGGAGAGATGCAGGATACCCAAACCCCACAGCAGCAGGCAGAAGGAAACACATGTCATGGAGAGGAGAAAAGTGGTAACATCCATAAACATAGTATTAGGCAAGCCCAGAAAGTGCACCCAGTCTGGCCCAGGAGAGAGGACAGATGAACAGCATTCACATTTTTCAGGACCCCCAAGGTGGGAGAGGTGTGAAAAGACTCACCCTGCTGGCTGTGCCTTTGGGCGTACACCACCACCACCGCGGCGAGCACCACGCAGCAGGCTGACGGGATGGGGTTGGCCATCTGTGGAAGCAAACACAGGCAGGAGCAGTCAGGGTTCGCCCCCAGGAGACCTAGCACGCAGCATGCCAAGAGCCAGTCCCTCCTGGATGCCCAAAGGGTGTGATGGGACTGCAAAGAGATGGCACAAAGTGAGACTTCATCTCAGCCGTGGGAGAACTTGCAAAACGAGGCATTTTGCTGGCGCATACTTCATCGTTCAACAGCCTGTGGCACTTTCCATGGGAGTTGCCAGCATAGTCAGGTGCCTGGAGGTGACAATATGCCTTACACAAATGCTGTGTTTTCCTCATCTAATTTTCAACTTTTCCCTTAAGAGAGCCAAACCCTGGTGCTGGGCTGGCCTTGGCAGCTGTAGCCTCACCCTAGGAGCAGACGCTGTGTGCAAGCGGGTTGCAGAGTGTTTCTGAAGAGATGAAAGCACACCCAGGCACTTCATGGCAGCAGGCAGTGCTTAGGATCTGCAAGATGCAGATCCCAGCATGGGCAGCTGCTGCTGCTCCGATGTGGTTCCTTCTGCTAGCACTGAGCACTGTGCTGTCCAACACCCTGATGCAACAGCAACATCACTTATGAGGATTGCAGGGACCTCATAACCAGTGTCTTCACAGTGACTGACAGGTCCAGCATGCTGCCTTAGCCACCTACCATCAACACCCTGACGGGCCGCTGTCAGCACCCATCTCTCTGGGCTGGGAGAGGGGCAAAGCAGTGAGCTGTGCCATTACCCAGGGGATGCTGGCATGCATGGAAGTGTGTGTGTGTGTGTGGACAACTAAGAAAGCAGGCAGGTGGAGACATCCTGGGCTTTAAGGACAAGCAGGGAATATCCTTCTTCCACCAGTGAGCCTTTGCAGGAGTAGACAAATGGCAGCAACAACCATGAGGATGCCCTGTGCAGCCCTGCCAGGCTTGGAGGTGCCTGAGCTTTCCTCTTCTTGCAGCCAGGCCTGGTAAAGGATACCAGAGCTTTGAGGGAGCTGCTGAGGACAGCAATGGGGATGCCGGCCCACCCCAGCAGGAGGTAAATAGCACCATGCGTGAAAAGCAAATTATGCCTTCAAAACCGTTTAAAACTCTGTAATCTCCAGCGCCGTATCGGTAACGCGCGGAGGATTGCCTTTTAATCTAGAACATGAGTATAGGCTCGTTAGCCAGATGGCATCCATTTAAACCTAAATAAAGGGGAAGCTGTACTGGCTAGAGGAAAAAAATCCAGCAAAATGTATTCCATTACCCAACACGGCTGTTGCAGCAGCCCAGGTGGCTTCTGGCTTGCAGCAGGACATGAGCCCTTTGTAGGGATGGAGGGGAAGGCAATCGTGGCTGGAAGGGATATCATGAGCAGAGTTTGGGTTGCAGCTGGACCAGCCTGGCCTCACATGCCTCTCAGGGGCAGGGATGCTGGGGGAGACAGGGATTCTGCAGATTGGAAGCTCGGAGATAGGTAGACGAAGGACCCACGGCCTTGCTGCTGAATTTGCAGTGCTGGCTTTGGGCTGGGAGGGCCAGAAGCGAGAGTCGTCCCCAGTGAGTGACAATTACATAGCACAGACACACCAGTCCCAGCCCCTGCTCCCACCCAGCCCCAGCCCTCCTGGGTCACCTTGAGCAAATTGCTCTATCTCCCCCGTGCCTCAGTTTCCCAGCCTGTAAAACAGAGATAATGAAGGTGACCTTCCTTTGAAAGCTCAGGGCAAAGAGAGCTAACTGCTAATTACAACATCATTATTATTCACTCGGCTTCTTCTCTCCTGCTCCTTGTTTTCCCTGTGCTTACTCTCTGCTCTGCCTCCTCCATATGTCCCCACCATGCCTGTGGCATGGCTCCCCTGATGCCACCCCACTTGGATGCTAGCTGACTTCACAAGCAGCAGCTCGGGAAGCAGGTTGATGGCCAGGACTTGAGGTAGGTGGCAATGCCACATCCTGGGGCAGCGCTGTCACATAGGACCTCGAGCAGTTTGAGAACTACCTGCAAACCAGGAGCCGACTCTCCCTACTAATCCCAAATCCACTGCCCACTGAGCGAACTCTCTACAGACCTACAAGTTAGTTAGTGGTGCCACAAATTGAAGCAGGGAAGGAGTTGCACCAGAGCTGGAGTCTTCCCTGCAGTCGAGGTACCTCCACGCTGCACATCCAGCCCATCTCTGGGAACAGGGGCAATGATGGGAGGCAGGACAGAAGCCCCTCCACCACCATCCCACCCCAGCAATCATCCTACTCTTTGAAATGCATGAAATCTGCTCACTGTAGCCTCCAGTTTGGCTCATCCCAGTGCCAAATACCATCACCAACCATCACACTCTGCATCTCGGTCCTGCCAGGGAGTAAAGCCACCCGCCCTCCCCTGCTGCTCCTCATCTTATCGGTTGTTAAAATAATTGCTGCTGCTTCTGCCCACATGTCTGGCAGCCTCCCCAAGGCCAGATCAGCATAGAGACAGACACTGCAGTTACGTGGCAAGGGATGGGTTTGTGTCCTGAAGTACCAACAGTCTCGAGGGTGATGCTGTTTGGCTACAGGTGGAGAAAGAGAGGAAGGACCCAGCCAAGGTCCCTGGGGACTCTTTGGCACAGCCCAGACACAGGGAGATGCTCCCAGTGCCAGCACATAGACCTCACTGCTTGGCTGCTTTCACCCTTCAAAATCTCATTTCTTCTTAGAAATGAGTTTGGCCACCAGGCAGGAGCCAGAGCTATTTTAGTGCAGAATATCTAGCCAGAAAACCAACTTTTTCTCACTTGAATTGCAATTTCCCATGCAGCATTTGCTTTGTTTGCCTGTTTTGCCCAGAGCCATGTTGACTTTTCTTTTTTTTTTCCAAACACATAACAAAACCTTTGCAATTTCTGCAGATGCTTCCAATGCAAATTTCCATTTGCTCTATTTGCTCATTTAACAGTTTCTCTAGCAAAAGCGAGCACTCCAGCACGCAGGCACATGGGCCAGTGAGCAGCAGCTCCCCTGGCAGTGTCCCTGCTCCAACATGGACCAGTTGAAAGGTGATGGTGGGGAACCGCATTTATTACACAGCAAACCCAGCAACGGGAAACTCAATCTTCTGGAGAGAAAGGTTGGAGAATATTTGGGGTTTTTACTGTAGTGAATCAATTCTGAGTGATGGAGAGAAAAGAGGAGCCTGGTCAGGAGTGGAGGGAGGCAAAAGGACACATGAGATGCAGTGACCTGGTAGTTTTCATGCTGGAGGCACCTCTGTCAGCCTTCCTTGCTGTCCCCAACCTCTTGCTTTGGTAGAGAGCAACTAGCTGATCCTTCCCTGCCTTATCCTCTGCACCATGCATAATGAGGACATCAGTCATAGTCACTCATAGCAGAAGATAACTCACCAAACATGTTTCCAGTTGTGCATTCCCTCAGCCAGATCAGGCTACGAGGAAGAGGGTTGCGGTCAGATCTACATGAAGAAAAATCCAGAGGCTGTCCCTGAAAGCGGGATTGAAGGGGCACAGCAATGTGACAATAACTGCTGCGATGTGATGGGGTGAGGACAGTCCTGAGGTGGGCAGCAAGAGCGAAGGGGATTGTCTATCCAGCCAGAAGGTAGGATGCCACCATCTGCTGAACAGTCCCAGTGTCCTCTTCTGAGCAGGCAGGAGGATGGACCCTTGCCAGCTCCTCCTTAGAAAGCTCCTCAAAACCTTGGGGATGCTTATTCGTAATGCAGTACCAACTGTCAGCTGGAAATAGGAGCTCTAGGGCAGGGCTTTCCCAGTCTGGTGAGGGACACAGGCTACACCCCAGCCTACCCCTCACAACTCCTGCCTGCCACAGCCCACTTCCAGCAATGACAAACAAGTACGACCTCTTTCTGGAAGTGGGGAACTCCCACAAAAAAATAAAGCAATGGTTTCAAAACCTGTCATTTCCATGACAAAGTCTTCTGTTGGGCAGTTCCCCACTGAGTGTTGTCACAGGGCCTGGCTCTGAAGTGGTGACCCAGGGGAGAAAAAAGCTCCATGAAGCCATTTCATCGCTGCACGCCTCCCCTGCAGCCTTGCCCGGAGCCTTCCACAGGAGTTCTGTACCACCTGTACTGCAGGCGCCCACGGTCCACACTGTGGTGTGCCTGTACTGCAGGCAGTGACTGTAGACACTATGGTACAACCTCTACTGCAGATACCAGCTGTAGACACCATGATACGCCTCTACTGCAGACACTGACAGTAGCTGCTACAGTACACCAGTGCTGCAGACACGGATTCCAAATACTCTAGTATGCCCATGCTGTAGATGCTACGGTACACCTGTCCTGCTCACATTGGCTGCAGGCACTACAGGACAACTGTACTGCAGAGACCAATGGTTGACCTTACAGTGCACCTGTACTGCAAATGCTGAATGTAGAAACTGCAGCACACCTATCCTGCAGGAAAGGTCACAATTTGCCTGTCCCCGAGGTATGATGCTACACCTGAACTGCAGGCACCAGCTGTAGCCACTGCAGTGCACTCATGCTGGAGACACTGGCAGCAGACACCTCCTGCGTTCTTGCAGTGTTTAGAGGGCGCCTACAAGCAAGATGGATACAGTCTTTTTAGCAGGGCTTGATGTGACAGGGCAAAGGGCGATGGTTTTAAACTGTAAGAGGGGAGATTCAGATTAGATATTAGAAAGAAATTTTTACAGTGAAGGTGGTGAAACACTGGAACGTGCCCAGAGAGGTCGTAGAAGCCCGTTCCCTGGAAAGATTCCAGGTTAGGTTGTACAGGGCTCCGAGCAACCTGATTCATTTGCTGATGTCACCTCTCCCTGCAGGGGGGTTGGGCCAGGTGATCTTTAAAGGTCCCTTCCAACCCAAAACATTCTATGATTCTATGAAACACCCTTACCAAAGCCACCCTTGATTGCTCAGCCCATCCCTTTGCAGCAGAGATCCTGCCACAGCTTTTCCCAGCCCCAGGGATCTGTGGTGCCTCCAGAGAGATGCCATCCTTCCTGGAGGGCAGTGTGTGCTGCTGGGATGATAATGAAGCATTGCAGGACACCCTCCAGTACTAGTTCCCACCAGGGATTGCATCACTCCTTGGCAGCACTGTGGGCAGGGCGACAGCCCTGGGAGCAGTGCTTGGGCCTCCAAAAGCACTGAGAACCACCTCCTCCCTTAAAATCACTTGTGGTAGTAAGGCAAGGAAAAGATAGTTGTCATTCAATGTTGTACACTTGTTAACAGCCCTAAAACCTCTTGGACTTGCAATGCCGCATCAGCATTAAACTCCACTTTGCTGCTTAAGAGGAAGAGACAAAAGAAGGGCTTTATCACCTCCATAATACTTGCTGTCAGAAATCCTTACCTGCAGAGCCAGAGTCCCTGCTGCTTGAAAAGCCTTCTTAAATCTAATTTAAATCCTCACTGTCAACAGGGCGATTAGCACTGCCCCCTGGACCATGAGCACCATGGGGATGACCGGGCCAGATGAAATTAATTCACTCATGGCTCTGGAGGGCTGCAAATTTTTCGCCTCCTCCCTTTACAGTAAGAAAGCATTGATACGGAACAGGAGGATCCCCTGGAGGAAGGAGTGCCCCTTTGCAGATGCCCTCCATGGCTGTTTCTCTGTTAGCCCAGGGAGCGTCACTGGACTCCTGGGAGGCTGTGCAGACTCTTCTGCCCTTGTGGTCTAGGAGAGATGGACAGAAGGCGGAGGGATGGTCCTCAAAATATTTCCCATCTGCTTTGGTTGAAGATGTGCTCCTGAAGGTAGCTATAGGCTTGGAGGGCTCTTGGCTCCAATGTATGTGCTGAAGTGTGGAGTTGCTCCATTTTCCCTGGATGCCACTGGTAGAATGTCTCAGTGAGAAAGGCAGTGACCAAAGCTGCTCCCCATGCCCATGGGGATGAAGAAAGACGGAGCATCAGCTCAACTGAAACCAGAGCTACTAGGGGCTACTGCAGAGCCCAGTGGCTCCAGGGGGAGCTGGGATGCTGTGGGGAGGAACAAGCAACCTGTGAAACATCTCAGGTTGTCTGGGAGCTTGTCTGACTAGTGAGCTGGTTCCTTGGACAGGTTATTCCTTGCTCATGTAGATCATAGTGATGTGCTCCTACTGGGGCGGGGAGCTGTGGAAAGGCCATTGGGGCCCCAAGACACCCAGGAGCAAAGTCCTCACCCCGCAGTTGCAAGTGTTGGGGGATTTCTGCTCCAGGAGCAAAGGGGTTCCTCCTCTCTCAAACCACACCTTGCAGCACCTCCAAACTGACTAAGCAAGCCCTAAGGCATCAGGACACTGCAGCCCACACACTGTCCATGGCAGGACAAGGAACAGACACAGGAGTGCTGTGACCAGCCTCCTACATGGCCCAAGGACTGGCAGGGGAACCGTCTTTGTGTAGTGGTTCCCTGCCAGCCACAGCCTACCTCTGTGAGCAATGCGAGGGGAGCATTGCTGGGACAGGTACATCACTGGGAATTTCTCCAGCAACCCTGCCTTCCAACAGTCCTCTGTGCCACGGCAGCTGCCTGCCATTGCCTTCCACACTTCAGGCTCAGAGCCTTGAAGGAGGATGTTTCCCACAGCTTGTACCTGTCCTCACAACTACCATTACGTTAACCAGCCTTTCTGCAAGCGGAGGGCAGCAGTCCAAACCCAGCCATCTGCTCCAGCGGTGATAAAAAACAATGCAAAGCACAGCATACTAATAAGCATCACGCATCTTCGAAATTGGTGCCACGAGAAAGCTTGGTATGGCAGGAGGAGGCCTGAATCCCCACAGCGGAGGTTGCAGAGAAAAATTGCCCCAGACCTATTCCTCAGGGACACTGGTGCCACTTGGGCAGGATGCTCAGCTAAGCCCGCACACCCAAGCCCCACTCCTCCACACCCCGCATCCATGCCTGGACAGTCTCCAAGATAGAAGAAAGGTTGGGCTAAGGATGGGAAATGTCATTTTCCCCCTCTTTTTCCTCAACTTTCCTCTGGACTGAGCATTTCCCAGTTCTTTGCAGAGAGAGATTGCAGGAATCAATCAGCTGTTGCTTCTATTAAAGAAGTGCCAAAAATAGTGTGGTTTTTTTCTGGAGCCTCTATTCAAATGGAGTCTTGGGCTGAGTTTTTCCATAGATGCTTCTCCCTCTGCTAATGGCACCATGCCAGGGACAGACAGAGATCAGACAGAGATGGGAGGGAGATGGGAGGTGGCAGATGCTCATGGTTCAGGTGTTTCCCAGTGCTCCTCCCTGGAAGCTGGAGAAGTCACCCAAGATGGGTCCATTTGAGGGCAGATCCTGCTCACTCTGCCTCTCCAGGCTGTGATTACTGGAGGAAGGAGCTCTTGGTGTCACACTGAATTTTGGTACTTCAATTCGCAGTCTCCACTCACAAAACCAGAATATTAATGACAGGGAACAAAACCCAAACCAAAATACAAAAGCCAATAAAACTCCCGTATACCAAGCCCCAAACAGTTCAGGAAGGTCCTGTTGCCTTATGTCAGGTTCTGTTTGTGATTTCCAGAGAAACATTTACAACAATACTTATTTTTATCCAGGGGGCTGCACTGTCCTTCAAACCCCTCAGGATTTTGCTCACAACTCTGTATTTTGCCTTGAGGAGAATCTGTGGCTAGGCTGCTTTATGAACTCCCTAACGCCCCTTCAGATACAAACCTCCCTGGTGGAGAAAAGCATCCTAGCATTAAAATCCAGACCGTGACATAGTCACACTCCGTCCTGAGCTAAACAAAGTGGAACAGGAGGACAGTGAGAGTTTGTTGTTCAGACTTCCCTCATCAGCCAGAGGCTCATGGCACAGCAGATGTGGCATAGGACAGCAGAGTGTTTTGGAGGAGTGTTTTCCAAGCCTCAGGAGTCTGGTCACTGCTAGTGGGGATTTTCGGGGGAGGTATGGCCACAGGAGCTTTAACATTCCCCTCAATGGCACCTGGGGACAGAGGGACAAAGGGATTTTGCTTGAAATATGAAGGCTGTGTTTCTTAGTAGCTCAGACTTGCTCCTCTGAAGATCTGTTTTTTGCAGCACCCATGCTAGTGGCTGGACAACAGCGTGGGCAGTGGGTTTGAGCTTTCGGGTGATGGGGTTATGCCAATGCTACCATGCGAGAGAGGTGAAGGGGACCATGCTGCTGCAAAAGCACAGGGGTGAGGCAGAACTGCTGGCTGCTGCTTGAACTAACCTGCTGGAACCTTGCAATCTGCAGGACCCCTTCCCTTCAGTGCAAGCAGGACCATGCTGGCTTAGCCCCAGTAGATCTCATCCTGGTGGCGATGTCCCCAAGACAAGGAGAGCTACAGCTTGCTCCCCTACTCCCAAATCAACAAACATAGCCAAGGACTGAGACCACAGCACTGCTGCCCAGCAAGCGGAGCAAGTTAGCTTTTTACCAGCACATCAAGACAGCTGGGGGAGGATGAGAGCCTGAAGCCCGTGTTGCAGGGGCTCAGGGATATGAGTAGGATTGGAGTGAGGAATGCTGGAAAAGACCTTGGCAACCCATCTTATTCAGGGAGGGAGTAAGACACTGGCTTAGAAGCTGGGAGTGTAAGGGAGGGAGCATTCAGTTGTACAGCGCTTACTGGGCATTTTCATTTTGGCTTATTTCTTTGTTTGGGCTGGTTTTTTAAGTGCTTGGCATGGAGGAAGCCACTCGAATGAGTCTCATGCTGCCTCTCCAGAGACACCTCAGCATTTGTTTTGCTTTGCTTCATCTCTCCGTCATGCTTGCAGCATGAGCTGGCAGGAGGATAGGGTGTGCAGAGGCCAGGCAGCCTCCAGGACCCAGTGGGTTGTGTTGGAGGCAGGCAGAGGCTCAGGATGCTGGAGACTCTGTGCTTCCTACTGGTCTCAGCTTACTGTCCTTCTCTGTCCAGGTTTTACACTGGAGATACCGGGTTCCCTGCTCTGGAACCCATCCACCAGCCCTGGGACATCCTTCCATCTCCTGGCACGTGGCTGTTGTTCCCAGAACAATGGGCCAGGGGGACAGCAAATGGCATGGGGAGAGCATCGGGACGGTCCCTGCTCTGGCCATGAGGTAAACTTGCCCCTGCCCTCTCCTCCCCTCTCGCCCCTCACCCCGCAAAGTGCAGGGAGTCCTCTGGGCCCTCAGCAGATGGGGTGCCCCAAAGGAGTGCTGCTGCAGGTGGGTGAGTGGGATGAAAGGCACTCCACCGCTGGCTTGCATGCTTGCCAAGCTGCTCTGCGCACGTGTGTGCTCACAAAACGCATACAGCTGCACAACAGCCATGCTCGGTCCTGCCCCGCTGTGCCTTCACAAGCCCCCTGGCCACTCAGCACCCTGACCCACCCTGCCTCTGTGGCCCTGGGTTCCCCTCAGCTGACCAGCAGGTTTTACATGGGAGATTGCCATGGTGGGTTGTGCCTCATGGCCCTGTGCTCATGGATTTGCATGAGCAACATGCACGCCTCCACCTTCAAACACCCGCAGAGCACTTGGGGCATGAATTTGCAAAAAATGCAGTGGGACAGTGTCCTGGACAGTGGTCCCAGCAACACCTTCACACCACCAGTTAGCCTGGGGTTACCAGCCCGTAAGCTGCTGTGGCAACACAGGCCACCCCAGGCAACCAGGATAGATGTGACAGTGGGAACACTCATCCTGCACTTGCCTGGAGGCAGATGGGGTTTGATGTTCATTGCTTCTCCAATTCCATCCAGTTTCTCCACCCCATTCACTCCATGCTCTCCTGCAGGCTCTCAGTGCACCCCGTGCAGTCTGTGGACTGTTCCCAAATGCCACAGTGGCACCTGGTTTTTTGGATCAGACAACTGAGCTGGCTAAGAAACAGTGATCTGGGGAAACTGAGGCACGGGGTTGCTCCATGATGCCCCAAAGACAAGTGAGGAGACTGGCAGTGCTGTTCCTCGCTGAGAGGAACTAATCCTGCCCCTTTGGCAGAGGCAGACTGTGCCAGTGCCAGTGATGCTGGAGGGGACTTCCTGCTGCCAGCCTCACCTTTGGTAGACACAGGGGTCTGCCCCAGAGCTGAGCGGTGGTGTAACTGGGGTGATGTTTCTGCCTCCTCTTGCTTGCAAACACCCTCCTGGAAAAGCAGCGGGAAGGAATCAATACCTTTTTGCTCTGATCCCCCAAATGTTCTCACTCATAAGTCAAGCCTCACCACATGCCGGCAGCTGTCTTGCTGTCACCGCCACCTCGGTTTGCAGCAGGACCTCACTGACCCCAGCCCCCTTGCCATCCCAGAGTCTGGCATCACCTGAGTGGAGCTAGAGGAAGGGGAAAAGCAGCTGCGAGAGGCCAAAGCACAGGGTCTCTCGCTGACCAGCATTGCTCAAATGGGCTGGGAGCACCCACAAGCCCCAGGCTGGTGCTGGTTACCTGGCCTCCAACTTCGGCCGCTTAGGGATGCTCTGATTGCTGCAGCCCAGAGCTGGCAGGGTACATGGGTTGAGCCTTGTGGGCCACCTGGGGCACACATGAAAGCCCTGTGAAGGCTCTCACCCTCCCTGGGGTCCAGCCCAAGCCCTGCAGATGGCATTTGCTGAGAGCAAGAAGAGGATGAGGAAGGAAGAAGGGAGTTGGTCCGAGGCAGCTGTGCTGAAATAAAAGTCAAGAAATCTCTCACCCAAAACTACAGGAAAATTTAATTACCAAGGACAAAAAAACATCTGTTTGAGTGGACCATGACCTCTCACTGCCCCTGGGATTTAACAGCTCTTAAATTAGCATGTTTGTTAGGGGGCATTAGCTGGCTGACATCAGGGAAGCAGTTCCTGTGGGGCTTTGTGGGGATGGAGCGGTGGTACACCAAAATGTGTGCTGGGGTGGCGTGGCAGGCTCGGCAGTGATGTGGCAAACAGAATATCCTTTTGGAAATGAGAATCCCCTCTGAACACAGCTTGTTGCTTGCAGCAATGAGCTCCGGCAAGCCCAGCACCCCTGTCTGCTGCCACTGGCAGGTGAGATGTGACCAGAGACTGCATTTGGGTCTCAGCCTCCCTCCAAAAAAGAAAGAGCCAAGAAGATGTACACTTCAGATGAAGACTTTGCTATGTAAAGCCAGCAGATTAAATGAATACTCAATACAGGAGAAATTGGATTAAAATTCAATTTGGTTCCAGCTCTGCAAGGAAGGGAAAATGCACACATTGGTATTAAGCTCTGGAACCGATTTAGTGATGACAAACTGTGCAGATTCTTCCATTCACAGAATCATAGAATTGTTTAGGCTGGAAAAGACCTTTAAGACCATCAAGTCCAACCATTAACCCAGAACTGCCAAGCTCACCACCAGATCATGGTGGATCATTTCTCATGGTTTATGAGCTATAGTATCCAAGGTGGACATGCCATTACCTTCCTACCTACCAATGCTGTATGCAGAGAGCAGAAAATGGTCTAAACCCAGTTTATCTATTTAGGAGAAAATCAGCTAATTTGTGAGAGGCCCCACTTTGCACGTTCCCAGCAGCTTTTTTTCTCCATTACCTGAGCTTTGGTCTGCAAGCTCTGCTCTGCTCTCAAACCTCGTGGCTGTCACAGAGGAGGCTGGAGGCAAGGGAAGTTGCTTCCAACATTACTCCTCCAAAACACTTTTTCCACCAGTAAATCATCAAGGCCAAGGGCTAAACATAAATGCAAGTGGCCTCTGTCACTTGCTATGAAGACTTGCATCCAAGAAGCATAGACCCAGGCCTAGATGATCCTGGAGCAATTCTAGGGGCTGTGGTTTCAGAGGTGGCCACGCTGACAGACCCCAGAAGCGAGCAGGGGAGGGGTTGATGCTCCTGTTTGCCTCATGTTCTCTGCCACTGCTGGTGCACGTCACTGTCCTGTATGTCACTCTGCTGCCCATTACCCTGCTCCATCAGCCAGGCTCTTGCTGGACTCTCTGGGTTCTGCTTTCCTTCCAGTCCACAAAACCAGCACCTACCTCCCATCCCTGTGCCCTCAAGAGGTCACCTCTTCTCCATGTCTGCACCACGTTCATACATCTTGAAACTAGTGAAGAGTTTTGTCCCTGTGCCCAAGACGAAGAACCATCATTGTCTCATTCTGTGTATATGCCCCTCCTTGGGCTCACTCTCCCTCCTGTCATTGCTCCATCTCTTCCACCCTCAAAACCAACCATGTCTTTGCTCCTTTTCAACTTTGCAGGCAAAACAGCCAGTATATGAAGAGTAGCCCTCTCCAGGCCAAACTTTCCTTGGAAGTCCTCTTGTCCACCTGCGCCCTGGTGATCTCCATCTCAGGAGGCTGGTGCTCTACAAACCTCCTGCTGGTAGCCTGTGCTCATCCATTCACTCTCTTGAGATGGGGCAGGGACCTGGCTGCCAACGCCTGCCCAGCCGGCTGCCTTCCATCATGCATGGACAGGCAGATGTGGGCCATGTGTGCACTGTATTTCAGGACCCTTCCTGCAAGCTACGGCACTGAAGGAGGAAAAAAACAGCAGCCGAGAGCAGCCGTGGAGTCCTCGGCAGCCTCCAGCCCCCTCTGAAACTCTGGCTCAACTCCATCCACTGGGGCAAGACGCAATTTAGGGGAGGGCTTGATTTTTAATTAGAAAATATTCATCAGTGTTTAAAAATAAAATAATAAAAAAGTGTCAACCAGCTGGGGCTGCGAAAGCTGGGGCGTTTTGGCTTCTGACCGAGCACTTTGATAAAAAGGCTCTTTGGAAAACGCTGTAGAAAATATTTAATTTCTCCCAAGGCCGGCATATGGGGCTCATCACTTGCGCATATTGCACAGGAATATTCATGTGCGCTGGCCTCCTGCTACAGGATGACGAGGGTTTGCCGGTGCAGCAAGTGAGCGGGGCTCCTTCCCCTCCCTTCTTTTTTTTATTTTTCCTTTGGAAGAGGAAAGCGCTGTATTTCAATTTCAATCCCCAAATATTCATCAACAGCAGAACAAAGGAGAAGCTGAGCCAGAGTCAGGTCTACTCATACTCATCAGCTTGCTGTGCTCACCGCAGGATAAAGCCACAGATGAGCAGCAAACATGGTAAAACACATTTCTGCCCCTGGTTTTGCTCCTTTCTGGTTGCCTGAGCCTGTTGTGATGCTGCTTGGATGGAGAGCAGGAGCCTGACTTCCACCTCCCTGGCATCGCAGAAGGTTTCAGTTCAAACTGCAACTCTCCACTCTGTAGATGTGGTGATGGCTCATCCTGGACCTGCCGCTGGGCACATCCTTTAGCTAATGTCCTGCAAAACTGAGGTCAGTGGAAATGTTCAACTATGGACGCAGAGCTGAGCCTGTCCCTGTGAGGGGATGACAGCCGTGGCTCGCTCGGTTCCTCACCTCCCATCGGTGCTGTTGGCTCCCTCCCTTTCACCCTTAGCTTTTGGCTCAGAAAACTTTGGACTGAGGGCTTTTCTGCGACAAGCCAAAGAGCTCTTCTGGATGAAGCCAACTTCACACCAAGCATCTTCTCATCCTCTTGCAGGGATACTCACATCCAGTAAATGCTTCCTTCCTCCCCTTGAGCCCTCCTCTTCCTAGGGGCCCCCAACTCCATGGTGCTCTGCCTCCTGCCCTACAGCCTGCCCTGGCTGCCTGCCTTGGCTGCCTGCCCTTCTTTAACCTTTTCTAAAGGTTTTACGCTCCCCTTCCCCAGCTCTGCCTGCACCCCTCATCTCCACTGAGCTGATTTCTGCAGCTAAAGCACTTCCCAGAACAGCATCAAACAGCTCTTGCCGGAGCAGATCCTGCCTGGCCCCAAAAAAGCTTCCTCCTGGAATATGAAAACTCAGAGTGCTAATTAAGAGAAACTGCGCAAGGAGAGTGTATAGGGGAAAAAAAAAAAATCTCCGTTCACTATCTCTGTGGCTGGAGCGAAGCTGAAGGCAGCTCACAGAGAAGACACAGTTCCCATCACGGCTGCAGAGGAGAGCAAAACATTTGTGCAGGAGTCAGAATTTAGTTCTTAAACACACTTGTGTAAAGTATTAATCAAAAAATCTATTGAGTCTTCAAAACAGTGATCATGTAACTGTACACACTAACATACACACACACTTTTTTGGTTATTTTTCCAGCAACCTTTCGCACCTAGAGGGGAAATTTGATGCTGGGTACATGCCCAGGTTCTGCAAGAACCACTATGGAGGAAAAAAAATCAATGAAAGAAAAAGACCTCAAACTACACCTGGAGCACTGTGCCCAGCTTTGGGGCTCTGGTACAAGATAGGCATTGATGACCTCCAGCATGTCCACTGAAAGGCCGTTAGAGTGGTCATGAGGACGTGAGGCCCTGGAGAGCACATGGGGATGAGGACAGGATAAGAAAACAGCCCAGAGAAGAAAGGGTTTTCAGGGGACCTAATAGCAACCTGGCAGCATCTGCCAGGAGATTGCTGAGATGATGGAGACAGACACTTTGTGTCTGTGGTATGAATATGAGAGACAACAGGCACAAGCTGCAACAGCAGAGGTTCAGACTTACTATAGAGAAGACATTTCCTCATGAGGGTCACCCACTGGATGATGAACCAGACACGCTGTGGGATCTCCAGCCATGGAGTTTTTCAAAACCCAGATGGGCAATCTAAACTGGTCTGCACCCAGTACTCACCCTGCTCAGAGCAGGAGGACTAGTGACCTCCTAAGGTCACTTCTCAATAGGACAGATGCATAAGCACACCATTGCTGGGAAAAATTAAATATAAGCCCCCCCCAAATTCTCTGCTCAGCACCCTTTTCAAACATGTTGGAAAGCAAAACCTGACTGAACAAATCTGGCCAGCTCTTTGCCTGGAGCGGGACAGAGACCATGAAGAGTGACAAAGACCACGAGGCTGCAACACAGCAGGGCTAGATCCTGTGCTCAGCCCGTCCCTATTGATGGAGACCAAGGAGGCGGACATATTCCCCTCTTCCAACCCTCCTTCAGTGGGGACCGACTTGCACGACACCAGTAAGTGATTAACGAGCGGCCAAGCCCGCGAGCATGCAGGCTGCGTGCATGGGCGCTTGCGTGTGTGCGCGCCGCTCCCCGAGACTTGGCGGGGAGGGGAGTTGGGGGGAAAAGCGCTGACAAGCAGATGATTAATTGAAATGCAAGGGGGAGGAAAAGTTACGTCCGCTAAAACTATCAGGCGGCGCGAGCATGGGAAATAAACTCAGAGATGCTGTCCCCATCCCTGCTCCGCACGCATTGCGCCTCCCAGCTCCGAGCTGCTCGCCAGTCCCTTCCTGGCTTCTATTTTTGCAGGTGCAATTTCATATTTGAAAATAACCATGCTGCACACGCACATATATTTTTTTGCTCCCCAGCCCCCGGCTCATTGCACATGGAAACAGCAGCAATGGGAGAGCAAACCTCCCAGTCTGTGGCACACAGCAGCAATTAGACATCCAAGCACTCGTTACCAGGCAGGTCTGGACGAAGGTGCCCGCAGCCTGGGCTCTCCACACCACCTGCACCATCTGCACCTTCCAAGCAGTGCAGGTTTGAAAACGCACATAAAGTTACCGTTTTGAGCTAAAATAATAATAATAATAAAAAAGAAAACTAAAATAAAAGAGGTTGAAAGCTCAAGCATGGCTCACTTCCGAAACCTTGCTCAGAGTCTATAAATTATACCCCAAGCATTGGAGCTGGCGCGATTGCACTCTCAGCAAACAGGGTGATCGAGCTTCTGTTCCTCATTCCATGCAAACAGGCTCAGCTTAGGTCACCAAATAAAGAGCATGGAGATGCAAAGTGGTATGCACTGCTTCCCTACACCACTTCTTGGAAAAAGCACAGAGGTGGAAGGTGACGGGAAGTGGATATCCTATGGGGAGGTCTGAAAGAGCAAGAAAGGGATATTGTTATGGTCAAGGTCAAGGCTAGCACCCCGCAAACTTCCTGCCACCAGCCTGTCCTCCCCTTGGAGGAGGACAAAACCGAAGATTATAGGGTCTTCCTTCAAAAAGTAGAGCTTCAAAGCCTTGGGTTGGAAAATTAAGCATGTGATCTCACTGGTGGCTTCTTGATGCAATTGTAGCACAGAGAAGAAACGCAAGACCCTTGACTGAGTGAGCAGGGCTTTAAGGAGGCTGGCAGAAAGGAGAAGTACACTGGGGTAAAATGGGACCCAAATTTGGGCTGCTGGAGCATGGTTACTACCAGCTTTCACTTGGCAAGGCGATCCGCAGCCAAGATGACCGGCTTAGAAAATTAACTCAGTGAGTTGTTCAGCACTTTGTCGCTCAGGTAACGAGTGGAGCTACAGGCGATTGCATCGGAGGGCTTCACGAACCGCTTGTACCATTGACATGGTTTAACAGACTGCTGTTTATGAGACAGAGCAGTATTTAAAAGACACATTTCTCTCAGAGCCGCACATAAAATTTGATAGCTAAATAGCTGTAAATGCTACTGAAGTCTGACAACTCAAAGAGGAATTGAGGGTCTGTCATGCGGAGTATCCGCCAATACACCCGGCCCCGCAGAGCCAGCGAGACTTCCAGTCTCATAAAACCTTTTTTATATTGGAAGTGAGAATTTGTGTAGCGCATATGAACTCTCTTTTATTGGGCTGGTGTGATGCTGAGAAAATGCAGTTAAAGTTGTACAAGTCCTCCTTGGAGCGCTATTGGGGCGCCTATAAATCAAAAGCTTTATCCTGGAACGAATTTACTAAATAAATCTGCCTTAATTCGGGCTCGTGCCGAGTGGTAGGAGCTCACAGCAGGAGTGGGTGCCTCCCCTTGACACTGCCCGTTCACACCAGCAGAGCAGCACCAGCCCCGAGCAAGAAAGGCTCTTACCCATCTCCCCGCTTATGAAGCCAAGAAGAGCATCCCAACAGCAGAGCATCCTCCAGAGCCCGGCATTGATCTCCTCTCCCCTAGCACAGGGGATTTGCCCTCCCAAAACATCCACAGCCCCCCACGATGCTTCCAGCTCACAGCCCCAGCCCAGCTGCTGCCTTGAACCTTGTCCAGACCCCCGTGCCTACGCAGCTGATTCAGAGAGCTCCCGAGAGTGTCCTGGGCTGGAAGGACCACAGATCCACCTTCAGCACCCAGTGGAAATGGAGAATTTCTGAACGTTCATGAAGGCCTGGAGTGCTCCAGTTGGGGAGGAAGATTTGGACCAGCTCCCTTATCCCCCAAAGACTCCTACATCTCCACTCTACAGCTGCATTAATTATTTCATCTTAGTCTGGCTTCCTCATTAAGCTAACCTAGACGGCCCGCGGCTGAGTGACAGCGAGCTAGTCTGCAAGAACCCAAGCCAGCAGCGCTGGAAGCCATAGGCTTGATGTGATTTACGTGGACTAATATTACACATATCTCAAACACGCAATCTTTAGAGGACCCGAGGCTGCTGGCTGGACGGAGGAAAGCCCACGCAAAGCCGGCAGTGCAACATCCGGACCAGGCCTGGGTATCAGCATCTCACCCCGCACTTGGCCAGAAGGATTGAGCCTGATGATGGTGGGAGCAATTCCCTCACAGATGCCCTGGAGGTGTACGGAGAGGAAAACCCCAACACTGCTGCCAGAGGACCCAAGTGTGACACAAAACATCTGTGCCAAAGCAAGGGCCAGGAAGCATGACTCCTCCGGCACCAGACGTGGGACAGCCTCTTCACACCACTGATGTGGCTGTGAGTTCAGCTAATTTTGGCATCGGGCTCCCCTTGGGATGTCTGGCTTTCATGGGTTGTAAGAACAATGCTTCGGGGCATTAGGCAGATCCCCTTTTCCCAATACTGCCAAATCCGAGGCTTTTGTGTGAATCCACTGCATTTTGTCGTCTCTGCAAACAAGTGTATAGAAATACAAGACTTCAGCCCCTTGGAAGCCTCCAGGGAAAATTCAAAGCAATGAAGAAATATGAGTTGTTTTTCCATGAACCCATCGAATAAAGAAAAAAAAAAACAACCCACCCTGAAAAAAACCACGTTACTTTTCAGCCCAGTTTTGCCAGCAGTACAGGTCTTTTTCCCACAGTCTAAGGAATCAACACATTTTCAAATCACTCCTGCTTATGGTATTGAATATCAGAAAACGATTGCCTTTCATTCGGCAGCTGTTTCGGGACACCGAGGGAAAAGGCAAGCAGTCTAAACTTAGCAAAACGTGAAGAAAGGCTTCGATGTGTTTAAAAACTAGTTGCAAGGACTGGAACGGGAAAGGAGAGGTCTGCAAGGGGTGCATGTGAAGAGAAGTGTTTTGGGGTCACAGCATCCTACAGCAGCCCAAATCTCCCTTGGTAGCAGAAGGTCCATCACAGCACTGCTCCACTCCTCTGGCTCCTCACAAAAATGCAGGGACATGTCTTCTTTTCCCCACAAAAATCATCAGTATCTTCTGATTCACGCACCCTCAGCCCTTCCGAAACATGTGAACTGTGGCATCTCTGCACTGACAGGGGTGAGCGGGCAGCTCCAAAAATAAACCAGGCAGCTCAGTGCATTAAGAGGAAACCCAGCAGAGGGAATAGCAACAGGGGATAGAGGATTTGCTGAAGTAAGTTTACCCTGAAGCACTGGAAGCCCTGGTCTCCTGGAAGCTTGTGCCATTTAATCCCCTTATGCCCCCAGCAGGAGCTCCCACCTCCTCCTGCTCATGCTATGTCTCCTGCCTCAATCATAGGGAGGGGATCCAAAACCCAGAGCTTTTCCGAGATGAGGGCATGAACCTGGCTGATGACTCTGGTGGCTTTCTCTGTGAATCACACCCAGCAGCTCTTGGCCAGCAGGGTGGCGAGCCTTCGCCAGGGCAGGCTGACAGCCCAGCAGACCGTAAGAAGGTGACAAAAAGGGAGTGGAGATGGGGGCAATCAAACCCAGCAGGTATTGGCACTCAGTCTGAGTCATGAACCCATTAGTCCTCATCAAACATCTCCAACGATACCCCTGGGTGAGGGACCAGGTCAGGGCACCTTGTACGCATCCTATATGGCCCCTGGTTCCCACCTGGCACCCACAGAGCCACAGAAAAGCCTTATACCACCAGGTAAGCAAAGAGCCACGACCGCCAGGCTTCTAACAAAGACAAACTGCCTCTCTCCTTCCTCCCAGATTGCAAGCAGATGTGTGCTTAAATTACCTGCTGCTGACTGTGACGCTTAGCAAAGCACCGTGGTCTAGGAGCAGAAGGAAGAAAAAATGTGTGAAACGACGGAGGGGAGGATTAGTGGGAATTCAGCTGGCTCTGGGAGGGCAAAGCGTCACCATTGTAGAAATCAGATGTCGCTTCCAGTGCAAGGGGTCCATTTATGACAGCTAGCAAAAGGGAAACCCTGACTTTGCAAAAGACAGAGATGAAATTAAGAAAGCCTGGGAAAAGGATGAAGGCTTGGGCCTGGGACCCCCAAAGGGAATGGCTGCCAGCCCACAGTATGCTATAGGACCAGTCCTGCTTGTGTTACGTGGCCTTGGTTTCCTCTTCCAAAGAAACTCTTCAGGCCTGTGTACCCGCTTGATGCATGGCTTAGGCACCCTGGCTCCAGACTGTTCTGAAGCGCCTGTCCCAGCTGCTGGCAGTGTTGGCTCCTGTGGTGGGCTGCATAAGTTCATCTGTCCTTCTCCATGTGTTCCACCAGTGATGCCATCAGAAGCCCGCCAGCAGCCCCTGCAGCCAGCAGAGCACAGACATCCAGGACCCACCTCAGAGGTGTTAAGAATAAGGCTAGTGAAGGAAAGGCCTGGAGAAAGGTATACCCACTGTGCTGGTCGACTGTGATGAATGACAAAAACAAGACCCCTGGGCTCCGTACCACCTCTGCCCTACTGAGAGCCAGCTTGCACAGACATCAGTGGAAGCTTTCCCCTTGTGGAAGGCTGCCCAAAGCCTGCAGCATCAAGGCACATCATTGCACCAAAGGCCAGAGTCCAAGCAATGCCTCCTTAGAGAGCTGGGACGTGGGTGCAGCCCAGGAGAGCCTGCACTGCAAGGGTAGAACTTGCTGCAAGGATCTCCGCTCTCTGGAGAAGCATCCAGAGGGGTCTCTCATCTCCCAGCAGCGTCCTGCACGGCTGGACAGCCTTTTGCAAACTGAGTCATAGAAATCAAGCCCAATGTGTTCCCCTTCCCCCTCACTGCTCCTGGCTTGCTCTCTGCCGAGCCCTTGCGGGTCACACGTGGCGTCCCACTTCCCGGCACAGCTCTGCCGGCTGGAGCAAAGAGCAGAGTCAGACCCCAAATTGCAGATTAGTGCGTTGGGTTCATGCACGGGAAACAAAAGATTGGAAATCTCTGAAGTGCACAGCTGGAATCCACACCCCGATCATGTTTTTGTGAGATATCACGTACATTTTTAAAAGCTATCTAGAGAGGGTTCTGCTTTAAAACAGCCTGGCGGCTGCTGCACTGACACCACTGCCTGTCACACTGACCAGAACCTTCGATTGTTCCCTGTCCCCTACAGGCCGTGCTCATTTGTAGCCTTTAGCCTTAGGTTATGAAATTATTCAAGGAAAGGATTAAACATCCTCCTCTGCATTCATTCAGCACCAGCTGTGGAGGGAGGGTGGGAAGGGAAGGATGTGCGACCCAGAAAAATCATTGTAGGATGCTACACGCCAACACCCCAAAATGATGGTCCCCAGAAACCTTGGGGTTTTCTCTCTTCATAGTTTTTATGGCCTCACAAGGTCACTGCAAGGGAAAAGTGCACAAGCAGCCATAAGATGCTCACATGGCACCATGAGGAACACGGATCCCAAAAAGCATTCATCTCCCTCTTGCACCACAAATGCATTTCCTTCTGCCTTCAAAGCTCCTGCAACAGCAACTATATGTTTATGGGATACTAAACTATGAAGTCTTTCTCTGCCCCTTTACACATTCCAGGCTTCTGGACTAAAACTGATCCAAGGTGAGATCAAACACCCTCGTGAGATGCTTACACACCCTGTTTCTCAACACCACTTGTCTCCAAGGAGTCCCACAGCATGCCACAAGAACCTGGACAAGGGTTTAGGGCTTTGTTTCTTCCTCATGGCCTCTTCCCATCTCTCACATTGTCCACATTGCAAGCTGCCCTCTCAGCTCCGCCCTGTAGGATGTTTGCTTCACCTTCATCACAGCTGCCTGTCTGCAAGCCCTTCCTGCCTGCATTGTCAGCCAGGAATTGTTATCTGTCCAGGCAAACAAAGAAGGAGTTGGAGATCTGTGAAATGCTGCTTGCAAATTTATGTTAGGTCTTTCAGTAACTATTAGTAAGTATAAATATGTACAGGAAGTCTAGGACAGGATGACCATCCTTGAAGTTGACAGAGGGATTAGTTGAGGAACTTCTAATCAAGAATTGTCTGTCCTTGAAGAAAAAACATTCTGAAAAAAATACATAAATCATATGTACTTAGAGATTATATTGTTTTGTGTAGTTTTTTGTTGTCAGCTGAACAATAATTAGTGCTATCGTTATGCAAAGGAGTGTCATTACAATACTAAAACTTGCAGCCATCGGACAGGAGACCCCAGCGCAGCTGAAGACCCTTCCTCACACAGTACACATAGTATGAATAGGTGATTGTAAAACCATATGTAAATTACTGACCAATCTGTGCCAGTGGGAAGTTCTTTGAAATTTACCAGTTAATGCTGTGGTGTATAGAAGAAGCTCTGATAATTGCCAAGGTGTTCTAGCCTTGTGGAAAACAAGCACCCTAAGTTTCTGGAAACCTAGCACCCAAACTAGCGCACTTTGTTATAAAATAATATCTCATCTCTGAGTGTGAGACTGGCACATTGCACACCAGAGAAATGACACTGCTTTTTCAGATAACAGAATGACCAGCAAGCTCTTCCTATGCCTGCTCCATCCCAGGCCTCCTTCACCCCAAAGCTGTGATTATTCCCCTGTACTCAGTGCTGGTGAGGCCACACCTCGAATATTGGGTTCAGGTCTGGGATCCTCACTCCAAGAAGGACATTGAGGTGCTGGAGTGTGTCCAGAGAAGGGAAACAAAGCTTGTGAAGGGTCCAGAGGACAAGTTATATGAGGTGCAGCTGAGTGAACTGGGGTTATTTAGCCTGGAAAAAGGAGGCTCAAGGGACACCTTCTCACTCTCTCCAACTACCTGAAAGGAGGTTGTAGTGAGGTGGGAATCAGGAAAGGTTTAGTTTGGACATTAGGAAAAAT
Source organism: Todus mexicanus (assembly GCA_013389965.1). Lineage (NCBI taxonomy): Eukaryota > Metazoa > Chordata > Aves > Coraciiformes > Todidae > Todus > Todus mexicanus. The sequence continues at coordinate 259,114 of WEIS01043353.1, forward strand.
GTCTTCATTGAAAGGGTTGTCAAGCACTAGAACAGGTTGCCCAGGGAGGTGGTGAAGTCACCATTCCTGGAGGGGTTTAAAAGCTGAGTAGGTGTGGTGCTGAGGGATATGGTTTGATGGTGACTTGGCAGTGTTGGATTTAATGGTTAGACTTGATGATCTTAAAGGTCTCTTCTAATCAAAACAATTCTATGATTCTATGAAGCATCATATACAATAATCTTGTGGCAAGTGTTTCCTCGAGGAGAACATCCAAACTGACCTCAAACAAGCGGCAGATTCTTCATCTCCCCTGTCCACTTCATTTGGATCAGCGGAATCGACTCAAGATACTGCATTTCCAACTGAAACTATTAACTTTAAAGCCCAGTTTGACATTAAAGGTCCAATCCAGTGACATGACACAACCAGCCTCCCCAGAGAGAACATTTTGTGTACGTCTCCAATGTTTGTCCTTTAGGGACTGCAGAGAAGGTGCAGCACGGTGGCAGGATCCAGCAGACACCATGCTCAATGCCCTCACCATGCTGGGGCACGAAGCATGACCCCACACCCTTTGGAAAAAACACTTTCCTAACCATACAATAAGTACCAGAGCAGCAATATCCAGCAACACAGCCACAGACTCACCCCAACACGGGGAAGAGCCAGGCCAAGCTGGCCTGGGACAGCAAAACTGGGAGAAAAACCTGCCTCCAGCAAACACACAGAGGCGGCAATGAGATGTGGAAAGGACGTAAGCCATTAAATGAAGGCATCTGCTTTTTCCAGCACACGTGTGGAGCTATTCTCACCTGAAATCAGTTTTTGGACAGCTAGAGAACACATACTGTTTCAAGCCAAATATGCCCGGGTCGCTCTCCCAGGCAGGGAGTTATCTCAGGGTTTATTAATGGGGAAAGCCGCTGCGCTGACACACTTGCAGAGTTGTGGTGAGAGCAGTGGGGAAGGAAAAGCAGGAACACTTACTCTGCTCTTTCCTAGGGAAATGATCAAATAAAGAGTAAGACCATCATCTGCATCCAGGGATGCCCAGCATTGTCGGGACGGCTCCGAGCCCAGGCTGCCCTCCCTCCCATGCTGAGATGGGAAACCCATTAAATGCTGCAAGCAACGAACTCTCTGCTGCTCCTCCCTGGAGGCACTTTCACAGTCAACTTGAGGAAATTGTTCCTGATATCCAGCCTAAATTTCCCTTTGTTGATCTTCAGTTAAGCAGCGGAAAGGTGGGAGCTTTAATGAGACAAGCGGGGCCGCTGCAGGGGAAGGAGCCGTCAGTTTGAGCGAGGCAATGCACAGAGCTGCGGTTTAAGTGGAGCAGCTATTGCAAAAAGCCCAGAATCCTACAAACTTGGGATGGAAAATATCTATTAACTTTCCCAATGGACTAACATGAGATTGTTCCCCCATTTTCTAATGCTTCTCCCAGCCCAGCTATTTGATTGGGACCAGAGGTCTGCAAAAATATGAAGGGCTTGTTCTTCTTTTTCTTTCTTTTTTAGGGGTGGTTTTTTGTTTTTTTTTTTGGTAAAGATTTGCTGCGTGCGCAATGAAATGCCAGATTTTCTTGTTTCATCCAAGGACAATTTTTTTCATTTTTTTTTCTCAGTTTTGCCTGCTGGACACAGCTTCTTCCGCCCTGTAAAACCCCCCAGAACTCTTCTGGCACATATGTCAAGGCACAATGAGCCATATCAGCAGCAAGCTGCTACCAGCTTGTGTTTCAAAATAAGAGATTTTGGGGGTGAGAAATGAGACACAAAACTGCAGACAACTGCTTTCTTGGACATGGCTGCTGCTCAGCAAGGCATTACCCACCTCAGGCACTTCCTCACAGGAGCCCGGCATAATACTGTACCACAAACATGCACCAGTGGAGAAGATTGCTGCATGTGAAGTCAAAGCCATCCTTCACTATTTTTTGCCCCTTTAGCCAAGGAAAAAAAGGCTTTTCATCAGCAGATAAGACACTGCAATGTTCAAAGGAGCCTGCCCAGGACATGCAGCTGTTTGAGCAAGAGGTATATAAAGGAATAGAGGTGCAGCCAAATGGGCTCGACCGTGAGGAGAGCATGACATCTGCTGCTTCCAACAACTGGGATATCAGACCCTAAAAATCCAGCTTGAGGTATGTTCTTTGGCACTCAGAGGAACAGTGGTTTGGTTCAGGAGGGCAGGACTCCTTCACCTTGCTCACCCAAACAGTATCAGCACTTACAGCCTTCCTTGATTTCTCAAAGCAGGCTGGTTGCTTTGGAGCTGCTCCATGGGGTAACAAAGCCCCCAGGCTGTGCTACATCACTGCAGCCGGACCCCTTTGCAGCAGGCAGGGGTCTGAGCAATAGGCCCGCAGATCCCCATAGTATAGTGAAACAGAGGCATTGCAAGAGCTGGACTGTGCAGGGCTAACCCAGCCTGGCAGACACCTTAATCACACACCATTTTCTTAAATGTCAGGTGGCTGCATGGCAGTAGAAGAATGCTTTTCCACTCTGCTTTTACAAGTTTGTAAAGGCAAAGTGCCTGCATGCTCCCTCCAAATGTCAGGCTCTGTTTCCCTGGGGACCTGCCATCCATCAGGTTTTCCCAGAGGAAAGAAGAGAAGGGTGTGCTTCGTGTTGCTTAGTGAGGAGGGTACGTGAGCAGGTATTGCAGCAATAAGTCCCCCTCCCCTTGCACCCCATGCTGTGTTAGGGTGGTGCATTGCCTCCCCAAAACCAGAACCCAACTTCCCGTTTGGAAAGAGACATAAGGGGTGGCACCAGCTGACACTAACACCAGGTTTTGCAAGCTTGGCAGGCAACTGCTGTGCAGAGTGCCCTGCAATTAACCCCGAGCACACAGCACTGGGATTTCCCCACTGTTACCCTTGCAGTGCCCTTTGGAGTCACAGCAATACCCTCGTGGGATAAACCTTAAGCACACAGGCTGTAAAAACTGGAACAAGAATGATTCTTACCACAACATTAAAAAAAATCCGACCTTACCCTCCCTGGTTTTGTTGCAGGACAAACCTGAGTGAAGGGGAATGAAATAGAGATTTTCTCTATCTACCTCCTGAATGTCAGACAAGGGAGCACATTGCACGGTACATTGCAAGTTTGGGATGTGGCAAGATACCAACTGCATTTTATGTGTTGCAAAACAACCTCCTCTGTGGCAGCTGAGATTTCAAAGCATAAATTCCAACCTTGGTAATATTTTTTACATATTGAGTCGCTGCCAACACTGGAAATAACAGGGGAAAAGGGCTGGGATTTCAAAGATTTTAATGCATGGCTGGATCTGCTAAGGACTGGGACAGCCCCAGCTGCCAGCCCGTCTCTCCAGCCCTCTGCCACTCTTCATTATGGGCACAAACCAGCAAGATTGAAATGATCTGAGGCAGTGTAAAGCACTGCCATGCCAGAGTAGGCAACAGAGGGTGAGGCTTTGAATGAGGATGTGACACGGTCCTCAGAGACACACCACAGGTAGCCCTAAGGGTGATGAGCATGGCTGAATGGGTGACTCCCGATTTTTTATTACCCAGCTCCATAGGAGGATGGCTTGAAGAGGCCAGCTTTTTTTTTTTTCCCCTTATGGAAATAATCAGGGCAGGTTCTTATCCTTTGCCTGTGGAGGTAAACATCCCAAAAACAACAACTGGAGAGTTGAGACTAGGACTTGGCAGAGAGCTGTTTCCATTGGTAGGAGCAAAGCTAGATGGACAAACGGATAGGGAAACAGAGGAATCCTTCTCCCACATGACATCCTACCCCATCTGATCCCTTCAGACTGACCCTCAGCCTGAGAGTCTACCCCTCTGAGACACTTTAACAGATACATAAATCAATTCCTTGACTCTCCTCCTTCTCCAGCAAGGGAATAGCTGTCTCTGATAACCCTGATTTGCTAAATAAAACACTCCTTGAAGGCTCCCCACAATAACATTTGCACAGAAAATTGACATTCTTCCTCCTCCCACCAGCACTGACACTGTTTGTTTGCGAGTTAATAACTTGAATGCTTGGCTGAGCTATTGATCCCTTCTCAGAACAATCATTCTTGGGTCCAAAATACACAAAAAAATAAAGGAAAAAGCTAGTGATGGCAAAATGAACTCGACACTAGTACATGGTCCCATGTCATTGGCATTGTAGGAGGGTTCAGGTGCTTCCCAGGCACTCACAATGTCTTCTGCAGACACAACTGTACAAGGGTGGATATATTTCTCCATCCCTCTCCATTGTCAAGTAAGCGGTGTTGCAGTTCGTAAGTGGAAAGTCAGCTCTCATGACCAAAAATTATCATTTAGTTTTAAATATCCATCACTTAATCAGGGCTTCAAAGAAGGATACCTGGTCTATGAAGGTGCCTGGGCTAGAGATCTCCAGCAGCAGTGGTGCATGGGTACCATCACCTTCAGTTATAGGAAAGGGAGTGTTTCAGAGCCCCAGCTACTCAGCTGAAGGAGGGAGGGCAACACCAGATCACTCCCTCCAACCAGGGTAGAGTGCTTTTGTTATTTTAGATGGGATCTGGTGTGACAGAGGCAGCATAAAGCTCCAGGTTTCATCCATTCCCTCCTGACAGCACTAGCCTGGGAGCAGGTCTCCTTCCAATATCCACTGTAACAAACTCTGACAAAAGGAAACAATTAAGGTCTCTGCGATGCCCTTATCCTCCTCAGCTGCTCCTGTACCATCAGGGCATTGCACCACCCCTCCCAGGGGAATCCTCCCTCATGCCCCAACGTTGTACTTTTGCTTTGCAATCTGTTCGCGTGTCTCTGGCTAATTGTTCTCCAGACTGCTCTTTTCAGAGGAGATTTTCATGGCAAACAATCAAATTTTCCCAAGTTGTTTTTTTGTTGGTGCTTTTTTTTCCTTCAAAGCCTTTGATGTCTGGGAAAATAACAGGCAAACTCAACACACGGCTGAGCATCAGGCGAGGGCTGGGAAGCACTAAGCGGAAATGCATTTAGTTGTCTGGGTCAAAAACCATTTCCTTTGTTAAATGATTATTATTGTTCCAAGAGCATTTCAGTGGGAATTGAGGGTGCTTAGATAGATGGATTCACAGGTTTGCTGAGCTTCTATAAGGGTCTCTATATCCTCCACCATAATTCTACATCATAACTTCCAACACCAATAACTCTTCTGTGACTCCCAACAGATATTCCTGTGCCTTCCAAAGCAATAACTTCTCAATGAACTCCAGACCTGCCAAATCGACTGTTTTCCCCCTGCGGACGCCTGCTTTTTGGCCCTTCTCACTGCCCCCCTGGGAATCTTGACCCATTTACCTCTCCTTCTGGTTCCAAGCTCAGTGCAAGGGGAGATGAGATCAGAAAGCGATCTGCCTCGGACGTCAACAAATAGCTCTGGCACTGAAAGCTTTCAGTCATCTCCCATTTTCCTGACTGCTCTCAGCAGCCGAGGATCCAGATCCGGACCTGCTCACACCAGGCATCCTGAGCAAACCTTTCTCCATCGCACACCGCCCTTTCTCACATTGCTCGTTTCTTCCCACTTGTACCTGAAAATTGTTATTAGCGCGTTGCAGGTCTCCCCTGGAGAAATTACTTAAAGTTATTCACTGGGGCTAGAGAACAAACACTTACATAAGAAATAAATTGCAATGCACTTCTTGGGTCGCCAAGCCTCCCAGTTCAGCCATAAGAGCAGCACGCCAGGCACAACGGCACAGAGCTGCTACCTCTCTGTGCACTTGATCTTAACGATGTGTTAATTAAGCTAAGGTTAGAGCTGCTTGTTACCTTATTATTTTTGGTTCTATCACAGTAATGCTCAGTGGCCTCAGTCAAGAATAGGTGG